>JABYQR010000209.1:0-81365 GCA_022592445.1 Cytidiella melzeri | reverse complement strand
TTTTGTGCATGTTCCTTGCCCGTACTGAAACTCAGGTCCTGAGCATTTGCAAAGACAGCAGTGACGTCTTCAGACTTCTTGCGACGGCCGCCCCATATGCGTTTCAGCGGATTGGAGGACGGCGAAGGAAGCGACGCGCCGATAGCGTATGCCTGGGTAGCTGGAGACTGAGGGGGGGATTCGGCTGTCGAGGTCGCTTGGCCCATAGAAGCGGGAGTGGTAGAGCGGGGGGCGGGAGAGATGGCGACAGGGAAGAAGCGGTTCTTTGGCGAGGAGCTGAGAGCACGGCTTGACAAGGAATGATCGGACGATGTAATATCAGGCCGACTAGAGTTGAAAGAGGGCGCTGCGGGAAGTCTAGAAGCTGGTGCGTACGAGGGAAAGGATGGGGCTAGGGAGAACGGGGACTGTGACACGGGCACAGCAGGCGTGTTTGACTGTTGTTGGGTAGCGCGGGCCTGTGTTTCCTTCTTCCGATTAAGATACCCGCGATACATTGTTGTGCAAATAGCAAGGGGGTATTGGCTGAAACGTATGTGGCCCAGCCTTCGACCTGCAGACTGCCTTGAGGTGTATGTGCCACTGATCACCCTCTTTGTGAAAAGGGGATTGTTCGTCGTGCGCTGTGATGTCGGTGTTAGAGATCTGGAAGAACGCAAGTTTGTGGTTCAAGGTGATAGAATCTCATCGGAAAGGAATGAGGATGCAGCGAGGTGGGGCGTACCTATACTTGAATTACCCGCGTCGAACGACGATCCGGTGCAGTATTGTGACTCTCACGACGGCATAGAAAAAGACTGCGAGGCTGCAGACAGATGTTCTGCCTTATAACCTTTTCCGTGTGCGTGGTGGCCGTGGTTGAGGCTGTCGTGGTTGTTAGAAACAATGTTTGAGATGGAAAAGGTCGTTGGTAGGAGCGAGCGGAGTAGCGGTGGCCGGCTCGCCGGTTAAGCGCCGTAGCCAGCGTCCCACTGACACTCTCCGGACTCATGCCTCCCGCCGTACCTGCCAGTGAGAGTTACATAAATTGCACGCTTTGTTCCATCTCTTTGTGTGGCCGCATGCTGTGGTACTTAGCAGCGGCAACCATCGCACAAGATGATCACAGGCCATGAATGTCTTGTTGATTCATTGATACCAACGTCCACGTTCATTTGCTAAACCACGACTCCCTCATGCACAGATCTCTGATAGAAATGTATACACTCTAATCTATCCTACAGCTCCTGCAGGTCCACTACAAGTCTACAGCGAACTATTCAACATTGCCCTTTGCACCAAGTGCCTCACCACGTCCTTCTCTTCTCTTCGTCTCCATCCTACGGTCGGATGATACCGGCAGGACTCGCCCACACTAGGTGAAGATGATCACTTTCTGCGCTCACGAAGCTCCAAGAAGATCCTTCACTAGCTCGTACGTGAAGAACGATGTGGCAATACTAGGGGCGACTTTGACTAGAATATTCACGTGAAGTATCAGCCACTAGCAACAAAGCAACACGGTCGAGAGACTTACGCAGGTTTGGCCCTAGCCCTCTGTAAAGCCCTTTGATGCCCTCTGTTCGCATGATGCTAAACAGCGCGTCCATGGCACCGTTATATTTAACGCCCAGCGCATCCATACCCGTCACCTGCATCTTCCGTCGCAGAACGTCGAAAGGATATGTCAGCGTTTGTGACACCGACCCTGCAAGCGCTCCGCAGGTCAATTTCCGCACAACGCTACTCTTTCCTGGAGGTGTGATGACCCCACGCAATGCTTCATATGCAGCAAAATTGATGCCTGTCAATCCATCTGTTCAGCGTCGCGAACAAACGCAGATGCTGCTACTCACCAACGTAAGGAGCCACACCCATGGCTGTTGGTATCAGGCCTCTATATAAGGCGCGCGCGCCGCCTTCATCTCTCATTACCTTCATTGTCATGCCCCAGACGGTCAGATCTGCAGACGTGAATGCCTGCGCCACACCTCCCGTCCGTGATACCGCCGCGGCCGCCGTACGGGCTGAAGAGTGATGTCCAGATGCTAACGACGGTGTCGTCGCGGTTGAGGTAGCCTGTGATAGTGACATATGTGCCGGTATTGACGCGGTCGCAATGGATAGGCGGGAGCGGACAAGGTCAAGAGGATAGGTTGTACCTAGTTGACACTCAGCGATGTGCGGGTTCGGGTGACATGGATGTAAATCTACGTACATACGGATGTGATGCCCGCGAGGGCGCCGCTCACCAGACGTGTCGGGGTATCTAGTTGTTTCGCCCCGTAATTGGTGAACCACTTGAACACTTGGGTCAAACGGTCAGTCTTCATGGGCGATGCACATGGAGTCTGCTTACTTTCTTTAGTTGTTCGTATGCTGTGAATTGAACGGCGCTTGGAAATTGTGAATAGTAGGTGAACTTTTCGCGTTGAATACTGAACACAGTAACAAGATGTCAATTACCTGTACGGTATGATGCGTAGGCAGTTAATGCCGTTGCCTCTCATGAAGCCTTTGAAGCCCTCCTCCTTCCACATTCGAGTCAAGCTGGGCCATACTCCCTTGTACTGCCCGTCCCCTGGAGGTTGGACTTGCCTGAATTTTGGAAACGTTATAATCGTTACACAGAGAGACTGGAGACGCACTGTATGATTTTTAGCCGTTCTAGCGGACTGACCACCGTACGCGACGTGGCTCCGGCGACTCCGCCAGCGATGAAGTACGACATGATCTGGGGACTCAAAAAAGGTCTGTCAACCTTTTTCTGGCTATCTTCGACAACTGCAGCGACCGCGACGCTCGTGCTAGTCTCTACGTGCTGCGAAGGTCGTGTACTCTCCGAGGCTGGTGATGTCATCTTGCTGTAAAAAAAAGTCTAGGAATGTGCACTCATAGAAGTAGGTGAGTCTGGGGACTTGCAGGAAGATGACTGGAGCAAGAAAGGTGGAGGGTATACGACTTTATGACAGGGTGGATGGAGGAAAGTGTGCTGCAGTGTGCACCGTCTGTGACCCTCGACGGGCTTGAACCAGGTTTCAGTCCCACGTGGCAAGACGCGCCAGACAGTTCGGCCCGCATCCACCCATGTCCGTCAACCGAGGTTGCGGCCAGTCTTCGGCAGGATGAGAGTCAAAGAAAGGCAGAGCACGCTGGAAGAAATTTGTACACGGAGGCAAGATATTAGGTACAGTTGCTGCAAATGGGAGCACAACACTATCAACACAGCGAGACCATTGATGCCACCGCTATTTCAAGACATAATCTCACGGTACCATCCTCTCCTTCGCTCGTACCGGCATCGGTCTCTTTTGAGCTGACGAAATGTCAGCTAAGCAGTAGCGCAGATCATGCAGCGACCGGTGGTGGCCCTCCAGATCCGCCGCGAGCTTCCTGGAAGCCGCCTAAAAAGATCCCGTTGTAAAACAACTGTAGCTGATGTAAATAGCGACAAGACATACCTCGTCCACGCCCGCGTCCCCGTCCTCGGTGCTCTCCATCTCTGCCACGCCATTCCTCGTTTGACCTACCACGCCAATTTCCGCGCTCTCCGCCTCGATCACTACCTCGCCAGCCGCCACGTTCACCTTCACGGTCACCTCGCCATCCGCGACCGCCACGTTCACCACGATCACCACCACGGAAATGACCGCGTTCGCCTCCGCGATGTCCTCTGAATGAGCCACGTTCACCACCGCGACCTCCGCGCCCACGTCCGCGTCCGCGGTGCGCCGCTTGGAACCCGTTCTCAGTGTGTTCGCCGTTCATAGGTGCTGTCGGTGTTTCAGGGAGAGGTTCGGGAGCGGGAGCGGGGGTGCCTGTGGATGAAGAACCAAATCTGTCATGTAATGAGGAAATAGGAGGAAGACCTTGGTCTTCCTCGTCGGCCCAATTTATCCCAACATTGTCGTTTGCTGCTGATACCTATACAGAGTGAATCCGTTAGTGACTGGCTTGCTGTTTCAAGACTAGTAGATTACCCACCTCTTGCGTTGTTGTTATTGTGACAGTTTCCTGAACGAAGCTGTGGCCATTAGCTGTGACCTCGGTGACATTCTGAATGATCTCGACATCGTCATCGCTGGGCTCTTGATCCTCTTGATCTTCGCCCTCGAGCTCGTCCTCCTGCACAAATGTGAAGCTCGAGCCAACGCCCGCAGACGCTGGCACGCCTTGGATTACTACGTCTTCCTGAGCTGGTTCCTCGGGGATTATGAATTCAACGACCACTTGGGGTTCTACTGAAGCAGGCTCCACAGACGGAGGAGGATTGGTGAAGAGTTGTGTGATCTCAAGGAGGCGGGAATCTGCTCTGGTTCAGCTCTTATTGGAGAGAGACACATGGAAACGCTCACATGAGACACCCTGGTAGTTTCCTTCGCCGGAGAGGAAGCCTCTAATGACCTCAGCTTTCTTCTCAGAATCATTACCCAGTAGACTCTCAACGGCAGAGAAGACTGCATAAGCTTCTCCTTCAGAAAGACCCATCGCCAGGGCCACAGAGTCTCCACTTGTAAGCGCACCCTGTAAAGAGACAATCGATAGAAGGTCCGCCGTCTTTAACCGATGTAGGCTCTGCTGTGGCGTTAGCAATAAATCCCGAACATCGCAGTGAGTTGTGTCCTTACGATAGCAGACGCGACCGCGTCCTGTACTCGTTCCTCCTCGGCCCTTTCTGCTTCAGCACGTATAGCAGCAACTTCTTGAGCTATCTCTGCCTCATGAACCTAGGTGTGAGAATGAGTACCTGGATTCTCTGCGAATGTAGTCAAAGCAAGGAGCGCACCTCGACAGCCTTTTTAACTTCCTCCAACTCTTTGACAACACCTTCAAGAACTGGAAGGACTTTCAGGGATCGCACTTGGTCGTCGTTGAGTCTCTCTATCGGTGTAGTCGAGTAGCTCTGTATCCGAGTCTGACAACATGCGTGTCAGGAGACTGGTGCAAGGGCAGACGTCATTCAATGAATACAAAGGACGAGTGCGCACGATTTTCTTGTTTGTCGCCTTTACTCTTTTATTCAACATGTCCACCAACGCACTTGGCCTGAGCTCCTTTTCATTCGCAGCCGGGGACACTGGTCTTGTGCTGGTCGATCGGACAATGAGCTCTGGGGCAACGGAACCATCCTTGATCTCGCCTTCCGACGGTGCATGATTAATCAAGGCCGCCGCCTGGGTGTCAGGTACATCGACATGCTCTTCTCCGTGCTCAGAAGTTTTCTTTGCTGATTTGCTCTTCTTTTTCTTCTGTGATTTTGCGACAGCGGCGGGAGGAGGTGCGCCGGGGACAAGACGTGTAGCGGGAGACAATGGAGTACTTGGTGTCGACATGGTCAATGCGTTGTTCTGTCGCTATGTTCTGTAGCGAGCAGTTGGTTGTGTGTTGAGAGTAAGAGAGATCTGTGATTTGCGTGAGGGGAGACCTCCGAAATCAAGGTTCAACAACGTTCCCACGATGGGCCGTCACTAGCTTCACTCAAGGACGACAAGTTTGACACTTAAACGACTCTTTCATATGTTACGACGTCTCAGAGCTATAACGCAGAAATTACAGGAAATACCGCAAACAAGACGTCGATGTCCACAGTGAACATTTAATCTGCATCACCAGCTACGTGAGCGTGTCCTTCGTCGGCCGGTACCAGAACTGCTCAAGACATGCGTGATACAGGTGTGTTCATTCAGTCTTACATGATCCAGATGGTATGCTCAATGCGTTCAAGATACAGCGGAAGGCAAAGCGGCGAGGCTGACAGACGGCCATGGTCAAATAGCTCAGTAGGCTGACTTGCTGCATGGCTTATTTCGCATTCGTTGGACTTTCGCACCTCACGGTCTTCCCACTCACGCTGCTTACCATGTCTCTGAGTCCGTTGATGAATCTCTATGAAGTGGACTTCAGCTCCAATGCGCACACTCCGAATCCCTGCACCGATGCCTTTGCAAATCATAAATCGACAGAGTTCGAGGTCCCTATCCGTCACCCGGAATTGTGCTTTGTGGATGGCAGTGTGGCAATTCTCTGCGGACGCCAGTACTTCTTGGTACACCTGAGCCTGCTGTCTCTCCACTCGACCATTCTCAAGCGGATGGTGGAGGCCGCGTTCAAGGACGACACTAGCCAAAGGATAGAGGGACGACCGGCGCTCGTTCTCCCCCACATGCCAGGCGAGATGTATATCTTTCTGAAGGCGATCTATGGGTACGTGTTCCACTCCTGTATATTCTCTTCTATTTCATATCTGATAGTGAACATTCACGCGAAATACCCAGTCTAATCAAGCAAACGGATGTTACGCCATTCCCCATCGCTTCTGCTCTTTTGAGGCTGGCAACCATTTATGAAGCGGCCACTGTTCGCAGCGAAATCATCGGCCTATTTCAAGCTACATGGACAATGAGTCTTCCTCAGTGGGAGATTCGAGAGAAGAATGCGACGGATACCGACGGCGTCTATTCCCCTCGTGATTCAATGGCTCATCCCATGTAAGCTCTGAAAACAACATGCACTTCCTTTGATGCCACTTACACATTTGGTAGTGCTGTTGTGGACCTTGCCAGACAGACGAACGTGCCAGAATTACTACCATCGGCTTTCTACGATTTATCGCGATATCTTCCCAGTCAGCTATCTGCAGGTTATACGGACCAGGACACAGGCGTTGTGCACTACCTATCACAGGAGGATTTGTTTAGGGTCTTTCGAGGCAAAGAGCAAGCTGCTCGGTACTTTTCCACGTTCATCGTCAAGGAATTGGAAGGACGTGTGGCCTCTGAATGGTGTCACAACAGGGCAGAACTCCAGCCTGCTCGCAAGCGACGATGTCAAGTGGCCTACGAAGCCGTTACTTATGCTCTGATTCGGGACGTCAATGGGCTCGTGCTCAATCGCAACTCAGATCCACTGTATGCGATATCGGACAGCTTGCTCATGCAAACGCGGGATGACTTGCCTGGATTAGATAATCGTGCAACGGTCCGCGCATGTGAGGCTTGTAGGCTGGAATATGCGGCTGTCGTCGAGGCTGCGAGGGAAGAGTTCTGGAGGAGGCTGCCTGAGTGGTTTGAGCTTGAAGTCCCTAATTGGGGCTGATGTATCCATGTATTTTTGCTACTTGCTTACTTGTGGAATTTGCAGGATTATTTCTCGGACGTTTCTACACATACTATTGGACTGAGAAAATGTGGGAGTGTCACATTCGACGTGATATGTGACAGGTCGCGTCCACCAGCAAGGCGCTACACTCCCAAGCGAATGCGATGTCGGGCGGATATGAGCGCGGCGTATGTCGTCGCGGCGACGAAAGGAGGGAATGTGGCGGTTTGAGGGATGGGCGTGCGACGAAAAAAATAAACATCACTGAGATGGGTGTGAAACGTCGCTCCGACAACCAGCCCATCATATAATCTGTCTATAGCCAGTTTATCTAGACCAGCAATAATGGACATCCAGCGTACATAATTATCATTATATGCACAGTTCAACTATCTGACCACCATATTATGTGTGATTGAACATGCACAGTGCGAGCAGAAGCCGCGAGAGACTCGGGCAATAGACATTTTGATCTCACTTTGCTTGAGCTGGGATGGACAGCGCGGAATGAACAAATGACATATTCGAAACAACAACAACTTGTAAATACAGCTAATTCAAAGTACAATCATACAACGCGAGCTGCCCCTGTAGTTCCGTCCAAATATCCCTGCGAATCTCCTCGCGCGTACGTGCAGCTACAGGTTCAGGTAGGAGCTTCTGTGCTGGGCCAGGGGCACGCTTCGGCTTGAAGCGCGCCATCCAGGAGTCGAGGAAACTGCCTTCGAAAGGAATGCCGGTGTTCCAATCAGGCCAGTTGGGGCCAGCAGGAAAATCGGGGTAGGTGCCGACGAACGCCATCCAGTACAGCGAAACACCCCACGACCACTGGGGATGTGTTCGGTGCAAGACGGTTGTGAGGAGCCAACGCTCGACGCCGTCGAGGAGCGATTTCCAGGATGCGAACGGCTCGCAGTTGAAATGATCGAGGGTGGTTGCAAACGTGAGCGGGTAGTCCGAGTCGGTCTCCTGTGCTGAATGTATGAGGTGCATGTCGCTCGACGCAAGGCGCGATGTACTTACCGGTGGGAGGGTGACCGCAAAGTCACAATCGGCCTCTTCACCTTTCACCTTTGCGGGGCGCACTGTTGCCGTGAGAAAACCAGCAGCCTCAGGAGGCACTGCAACTGTTACTGTGAGGGGCTGTGAGGATGTCAGTGTTCGAGCGAAGCGTGAATTAAACAATGAGCTTACCACGGAGTCCAATGCGCGCGATAAGCCGTGGATTTTGATCCACAAGGGAACACGGCGGAAGTCGTCAGCCCCTTCGCCGTGTTGGGGCGGTCCAGCATTGACCATGAGAACGGTCGCCATGGTCGAGGAGGAGGAGAGTGGGAGATGTGGAGAGGGCTGGCAACGCTGAGCAAAACGTTGACAGAGGGGAGAAAGCCAACGCCAAGGGAGTTCGCACGGTCACGTGCGCTTCTCCGTCGATCTCAAACGCATCGATGGGCTCGTACAGTCCTCTCCTTTCTCTACGACGTGTGCACGAAGCTTGAGAAACATTGCAAAAGGTGAGTAAAACAGTCTTGTATTGCACAATCTGACCCAACTTACGTTGTGATTGTGCTACCTTTGCTCATCAGTCAGCATGTCCGCAAATACTCCAGCTTATGGCTTAGACCCTACAGGTGCGTACTTGAGATTGGCTCTGTTTCTCTACACACGTCAATAATTTCTACACAGTGTGGTCTATAGGCCCCAAGGACCAAGTGACGTGCTTATTGTGTCCGAGCCCCACAAATGGTCTTCCACTCACAATGGCACGCCGCTACGCTCATATTTTATACCGGAGCGGTTCTTTGTGGATTGTTGTAGTTCACGACGAGACCCAATCCCAACTGCTGGAGGCACACCAGAGACACTTACAGCATTAGGCCGTAGCGATTCTTGGACTGAGGTAAGGTACATCTTCAATTGGATGTATTTTTGCTCACTGGTTGATTAAATATAGCGTGGTTTTGTTGTGAGCAACCGACAGATGCTATGTCCTGTGGCTACCTTCAAGGTTCCCTTTGACAAATTGTATGGGTCATATCCTGAACATGTCCAGCTGTTCTCTGGTATGTCTCAATAAACCCACTTAGTGACTTTCTCACTTAACTTAATTTGCACAGATGAGTCTCGGAAATACGCCGAAAAAATGCCAAATCCCATTCGACAACTTGCCAAGGGCAGGATGTGCTACGCTGTCCCAGTCATCGTGTTCATCGATGATGTTTCTGGCAATGTTTCAAAGCAGTGGAACAAGCATCATGTTGTCTACGCCTCTAACGCAAACTTGCCACGGGAGATGATAGAAAAGGAATTCTCGGTCAAGTTTGTCTCATCGTCACCACATGCGTCTCCAATAGAGCTTGCAAAGGCTGTCTGTGACTCCATAAAGTAAGTACAGTCCTGAATTCTGCTGCAGAAAAATTATACTGGTACTTTTTACTTACTTCTCAAATAGTTCAGCAGCCCAGAATGGTGTTGAGGCCTGGGACTGCAAGTATGACGAAGAGGTTTTGTTGCTTCCATATGGCTTTTTTTTTGGTGGCGACAATCCCATGCAAGCAGAGGAATGCAGTCACAACGGGCTTGGTTGTAATCTCTTTTGCCGAACTTGCAAAGTTGGTGGTACCAAGGCTCATAAAGCCTCAGAAGAAGGCTTTCTTGAGTTATTCTCTGTATGTTTCTTTCTCTCTATTTTCTTTTCAAGAGTCAAGGTTGGGAACCTGATTTTTTGTGCTACTGTAGGAAGGCCCACTTCGAACACCACATGAAACAGACGCAGAAATTCGAAGACAGCTCAGCATGTCTGTTCTCCCTGGAGCTCAGAGCAAGGTTGACAGCGCACGTCAGGCCACTGGTGTTTGGGACTCAGGACTTCACAGCATCATTCATACCTTGATTGAGATGGGTAAACAGCTTCGGAAGGCACGGCCAGACAATTCCCAGGCATCTGAGGATGCAATACGAAAGCAGCTTGAGACAGAGCTAGATCGCCTACTTCAGCCACATTCCGTGGATGACTGGATTAACCCATTGCTTGGACTAGCCGGTCAGTTTCCACAATATTCATGTTACCATTGATCTCATATATCATTCAAGGAGTTAACATTCACATGGATACACCTACTGAGATACTACACACAGTGCTGCTAGGTGTTGTCAAGTACTTCTGGGGCCAGACTGTTCATATCATCGAAAAAGCAAAGTCGCTTGCTTTACTTGAAGCACGAATGGAGTCACTCGCGGTGCATGGCCTCAATCTCCCTGCGTTTGTTCCAGCATACATCTGCCATTACCGTGGGGGTCTTATTGGAAAGCATTTCAAGAGCCTTGCTCAAGTAATGCCATTCCTCATTCATGACCTAGTTCCTCAGGATGTACTTGATGGATGGAATGTGATTGGAGAACTGGTTGTTCTTCTCTGGCATACAAGTATTGAGGACCGAGAAGTATACTTGGCATGTTTCATTTTATTTTATGGTGTTGCACTATCTCATTGCTGCTGTAGGCCCATCTATCTAGGACCATTCAAGACCTTCTCAATATCACTGCAAAATGTGCACCGAGCATTCTCATCACCAAGCCAAAATTCCACTTCCTAGTCCATCTTCCAGCATACATCCGCCGTTTTGGCCCTGCCATTCTCTTTTCGACAGAACGCTATGAGAGCTTCAACCACGTATTCCGGCTTTCATGCATCCACAGCAATCGGCAATCACCCAGTCACGACTCCTGTAAGACCTTTGCTGCACAGGACGCTGTCAAGCATGTGGCCCTTGGTGGATTCTGGTATGATGCCGAGAAGAAGACTTGGAGATCTGCAGGTCATGGAGTCCGGGACTACATGAGGGATCATCCAGAAGAGAAAGCACACCTGGGTTATAAAGAAACCAAGCCTGTTATTTCTGGTATGATTCTGAAGATGCTACACTATCTCTGTGACTATACTGATAATTATGCTAGGATCTGCACACCTACCCAAGTCACAGCAGAGACATTCGATGTCTGTTACATGGGCACAAACATACTCCTCAACAGTCACTAGCAGCTCACCCTCAGCTCAACTTGCTGCCCATGGACTGGACACACGACGCTACTTCAAGGTTGAGTCTATGACTCTCATCAACGGCGATAAAGCTGTCACTGGGAAAGATATTCTTGTTAAGTATGGTGATAATCAGGTGAGCTATCTTAGTTTTGGTAAATGTTTCACTATTATTGAATCTTCTCCTGCTCTTAGTACAAGTTTGCACGTGTTATTGAGATGCTGGTGCCACTGGAAAATGTCTCCCAAGTTTCTCACATCTCTGTTCAGCTGTTCAAGATAGAGGACACACGACATGAGAAGCTTCGAGTCCCTCGACTGACCTTGACACAAGACACTGCCCTTCTCACACTCCAGGTATGTTGAACTCAATTGTACAGCTGTATGTGCTCAGTCAGGGATTATTGCAGGACATCATATGTGCAGTCAATACCCAGCACAATTGCACAGACTCGGACTCCCAATGCATAGGAGTGACATTGCATCCTACTCGGCAAGAACGCACCTTCACAGAGCATCGTACCAAGCAAATTGCTCAGCATGCAGAGACACCTCACTTCTTACTCAATATCTACTCAATTCACAACTACGAGCAGATTGCTAAAGCTCTTCCTTCATCGCTACGACGGGCTGAGCCAGTTATCCCTGACACAGCAGTTTTAGAAGTGCGGAAAGCAGCTGTGAAGCACATGGGAGCTCGAAAAGCTGCATCAAAAGCTGCACTTCCACCTTCCAGCACCACAAGGATCACAACACCGATCACTCCAGCCGCGTTCAATGTGTCCAACGTCGTGACACAGCCTTTACCAGGTACCTACACTCCTTTTGCCTCTCAAGAGAGTGAAGCAAACAGGGGTAAGTGCCAGTGCGTAAGGGTACACCCATACACACACTAATAATTGTTTTCATGACATGCAGATAGCAGGGTTGTGACTGCACGACCATTTGAAACACCCCAACGGAGCTCATCCAAACGAGGTGCAAAGCGCAAGGTAACAGAAATGGATGTGAGTTCCAGATCCTGCAATTATAGTGCATGCTCTCATTTTCTGTGGGCAGAAGCAAGCAGGCGGAGGTTTTCAAGCTAATCCAATCGCTTCCAGCTCTCAATCTCAACATCATGAGAGCTATACTGGTGCTGCATATGCTGATTCACAGTGGCAGTGTTCACTTTCTTGGCCAGCAGCACAGCCAGGTCCTCACATCTCTGAGTCCGGGGAATTACCTACTTCCCACCTGCATTCATGCCCCCATCCCAATCTACATTCTCCTTTCCTCACCCAACACACACCATAAACACGCAAACACCATTTCCGCTGCCGCACCCGTCACACACCATTCAAGACATACCAATCAACCAGCAAACACACCCTTCAGGGCCTCCGGAGCCTCAATCCTTCAATCGCTTCTCGCGCTGGACCCATGCATCGCCGTTTGGGCCCAATAACGATAACAATAATATGTAATAATGTATTGTAGTTTAGAAATAGAGGCTCATGTTCACTTGTGTCTCTCGCAATCTCATTTCCTGTGGCCTCATTGTTGACCAAACAAAGGTAAACATTGGTGCGCTTATATCGATTTGAGCGCTTGCCATGTTTCTCCAGGTCGCGCTGGTTGCTCGTCGCTCAACGCCCTCGATGAGTGTCTTCGACGACCTCTTCTGTGCTAACGAGCACCTGTCGCTCAATACCACCGCGGCCTCAAGCCTGTCTTCCCTCCCCCGTCTCTAAGTTATCATCCTGCCAGCACTAGCGAGACGGACGATGGACTCGACCACGTTCCACACCTTTCTCGATCGGATGGCACCGAATCCACCTCCTCGATCAGCACTGGCCCTTTCCCCGTTGGCTCTATCCGTCGTCGCCGCCGTGACAGCTCCCCCGATATGGGACCCGAACGCAAGAAGCAGGCGTTGTTGTTCGCGCGCAGCAGATGCTTAGAGTACCAACTCGAGGAGACCGCAGCTGACTATTTCAGCCAGGTAAGTGCTCACCTGTCGTGATACCATATTGCTTACCCATTCGCATCACAGCTCGATGCTGACCAGAGGAGCATTGAGACTTACATCCTTGTCAAGGCCCACTTCTTGTCGAAGACCACGGAAACGCTGCAGTCCAAGTCCTACAAGGTGCGTATCGCTCACCATTGCGCACCAACTGACCAATTCTCAAGCACCTGCAGGCGCACGTTCAAGATCAGGTTTTGGTGGTGATGGTGACTCCGAATATCCCGGCCTACCTCAAGAACGCGGTCGATATTGTCATGGTGAGTCGCGCGATATGCTACATACGCTGGCACTGACCACATTCTAGAACTTCATCAAAGAGTCCCCCGAGTGGTTCAAGCTCGACCGTGCAACCCTGCACTCCATGGAGAAATGGAGGATCATTCGGACGACCGTCAGCAACGCGATGACCCGCCATCGTTCGGACATCAAAGCCATCGTAAGTTCACTCATTTGCTCTTCGACGCGCGCAATTTGGCACACACTGATCATTACTATCACACTACAGATCGCAGCCTCGCTCGTCTCGAGCACGGACAAACTCAAGCCCCGCACAGGGGCTCAGGACATTATCGCCATGGTCAACGAGATCGCGCCGGAGTACATCAATACCGACTGCTCTCACTACACTCGCTTCGCCTTCCTTGTAAGTGTCACATCAGTACACTCCCTATTGCGCTAACCCCAACCTTCAGCGTCAGTGTTACCTCAAGCATCGCCAAGTTCAAGCCAACGCCACCGAAGGCACAAGCACCGCCGATGCACGCGCCAAAAAGGACGACAGCTTCTGGAAGTATGTCGACGACGAACTCCAGAAGGCAACCGTCCAGACCAAGGCGAAGTCGACTTCCGATGCCCAGGCCGCGGCGCTGCTCAAGGAGTGAGTTCGCCCTGACTCTCGGGTAGTGCACTGGCATACTAACACCGCCTCAGGTACTTCGACCTGTGTCTCAAGGCTGACCTCCGCTTGTTCACCATCCGCGACGGAGCTCTTCCCTCTGGCCCTGCTGATCTTCTGCCAATTCAGCGCGCCGTCAGCAACTTCATGGCGTCTGTCGTGGTCTGATCGCGGTCGGCTTGTTCTTCGTTCTTGTTTGTGTTCGTTTCCGCCTGCGCTATACTCTCGCTTCCTCGCTCTCGTGTACTGTCGTTTCGTCCATTGTCGCAGATAGCATAATCGCATTCATTTCTAATATATCGTGTCGGTGCGACGGTGTGACAAAAAATATATTCTAATGCATACTGTCGGTGCGACGGTCTGGAAACCAAAACCACTCTACAACTGGTGCACACCGCGAGCACCAAGGCTGGACATTCGCTACAACTGTATTCATCTTGTCGTCACACTGTCTACCGGTCCTACAGAGCAAGTGTAGGCACGATCTGACTAGGACATCGGTGTGCTATCCCGAGGAGTATGTCGACAGGATCAAATATTGTTTTGTCGGAGTGATGCTCGCGCGGGACATATCGGCGCGACGTGATGAAACGCTGTACAGTACATACACACCAAAACATACTCCAGCACCCAGGCTTCGCCTGGGCGTGTAAGGCCCAGAGAGAAACAACAACAACAAAAAAAAAACAAGGAGACTTCACGACGTGTCGCTCTTCGAAGGTCTTTGAGCGATGGTCTGACGTCCCTTTGTTGTGGATTTGTGCTGCCAGTGTATGCGCAGGCACAAGGCCGATGTGTTCGCAGGATAATTGTTTTGGGAGAACAGAGCGAAAAGGACATTCGCTGCGTGCTTCCCATTTTAGTAACAGTTCGTACGCTTGACTATGGGCACTTTGTTGACGATGGGGCACTACTGGAGTGATACGCAGTCGGGCTAGTTGAACCGAGTCGATGGTCTACGCGCGTAGCAGCGCCAGCAGTGTCTGCAAGGATGTATTTAGGGGGAGGTATTCCACTGAATCACTACATCGGACAGCCAGTTGTAACTTGTGTAGTGTATACTTTGCAAAGTTGAAGCAGAGATGGTATAGGTACAGAAAGATCCAAGCATCGTTGATAATGTACAAACAAACTACAGTAAGCTCATGAGAGGAAGAACGGAAGAGCCGTCCCCTGGGTCAAACTGGGATTAGGGGCAGCGTCGTGGACATCTCATCCTCGAACTGCGCCTCATCCATGAACAGTCCGTTCAGGAGCCCAGCGAGCCTCACACCCGCCATCGCCATCAACCGTTCCACGACCCACTCGCTGCGAAGCCGGCCGGCGTATTCGGGAGTGTCCAGCTCGAGAAGCTCAGGGTGAGGTTTCGGCGGACGCCCCCTGAAGAAATCTGTAGGGTCCTCATGTTCGTGTGTGTGCTCGTCGCTGGGATGGAGCCGACTGGTATTGTAAGGCGGGAGATCGAGCTCTGCAGGCCAGATGGGGAACATGCAGTTCAGCTTGTGAAGCTCCTTGCCCCACGCGAACGGGCAGAGAACGGCGTCATCCCAGCGGGTCTCGTCGCCTGCTTGCTTTGCTCCCAGCACGGTTTGGAGAGATTGCCACAGCGTGAGAGGTTCAGCTTCGGTGGAGGTGGGTGCTGGACAGAGCAGCCAGTCGTACGCTTCGCTCGCGAACCGGCCTTCTACGGAGCCAACGCCCATGCCTTCGAAAAGAACGCGACGGACGTACGGGTCATAGATCGCGCCTCGTAAGTGACTCTCGATATCGACAGTTGTCGCGCCTCGCGGGAACGGTCTGGTGTAGTTGTATGGAATAGTCCTCAGCGATGACGCGATGAGTAGAGAATCCCACAGGGAGTGCAAATCTGGAGAACCACAGCAAGTTCAGCATTTCTCCGTTCGACATGGCAAAAAAACAAAAAGCGAAGAATAAAATAAACGCAACTGGTCACCCGTCCGTCGAACGCAACCCTCACCCCGTTCCCACCTCGCTCTCTTCCAGTGAGGTGCAGCGGCATGTGCATGTCCCCGACATAATGCACCAAAAACTTCAAAGCCTCCTCCGCCGTCTCCCGGCCGTGCCAACCCTCGGTGTACTCAACCAAAACCCCAGTAGTGTTCCTGATAGCTCCAAGCACGTTATGGTCCCTCTTCCCGTTCCACCCACCCGCACCCGGGAACGAGCAAGTCTGGCTCGGATGGTCGTCGACCGCGCCAACATAGTGCAACGACGCCGTGTACCTGTATTTGGGTTGCCGCCGTACTTGGTCAGCCCAAGAGGCGATGCGCGAGAGGTGGCACGGAGGCGAGGGTGAGGGTGAGGACGGTGAAGTGAGAGAAGAGTCAGTAGGGAAGAGGATGTCGCAGACGGTGGTGAGTGTCGAAGGGTGGAGGTAGATCTGAGCGATGGTCGCGACTATCTCGTGTCCTGCTCCTCCCCACCCGTATGCTGTTGGTGCGCCCGCCAACGCCGCCGCCGCCGTCAGTGTCCATAACACACGCTGCTTCATGACAAAAGGTCACTTGAGGGTGTGCGTTTCTTCAGCTCAGCTGTTATATATCCCTAGATCTACAGGCGACCGTCTTGCTGCCACTTTTGGTCTAGTCAAGACACGAAGGGCCGGGGTGGCAGTGCAGCTTTTATACGCGTACGTGTATTCGGGGCTGTAACGCGTTCAACAGCAGCACTGGCAGCACGTCGCAGGATGACTTTATAGGCGGTCGCGGGCGAGTGCTCTGACGACCCAGAATACAATGCACTTGCGGTTGTACAAAGCACAAACTTGTAACAAAGTGACAATAAAAGACCCCAACTCAGGCGGTTGCCAGGCGCGGAGGAACCACCATCATCTCAATTTTGGCAAAAAGCCACGGGGGCCCCGAGGGGCTCCTGATCACTAGAGAAACCCTCTAGGAAAGCATGGCGTACATCAGGAAACACTGTTCGGCTCCGAAGATGGGCACCCTGACAGCCGTTTCCTGAGGGCGTGGTAGCTGATGAACCTGCTCCGGAGCTCTCAGGAGCACGTCTGCCACACAATCTGCCTCTGAAGACGGGTGCCCCTGAAAGTCCTCTCCGTAAACGCTGATACGCGGTATGACGGGCTTTACCGCTCATGCGTCTGACTACAGCATCCAACCTACGTCCAGTGCCTCGTACTAATGCACAATTGAATATTGATTTCAAGCAACAATTTGTAGTTAGATCATGAATTATATGCCCTTAGACTCAAGCCACCTATCGACAAGAAGCCGGAGCAGTACAAAATCGGTGTGTCGAAGGTATGGGTTGACAAAGAACTTGTGACTACGCTGCGCAACGTTCTCTCTGGTCCATGTTGTATCCATCGCCGTGCCAAAAACCGGTATTAGATGACAGGTGCGTTGAATCTGAGTTATGGGGATAATCGACGCGCGGCGACGGTGATTACGGGTTGAGGGAGAAACAGAAAACATGCCGATACTGTGGTTCCAACTTTCCAAGCCTGTGAACCACTCCATGTATGCCAGAGGGCATTCTGACGCAGCCTGGTACTTGCGTGGTACATTGAAAATCAAGTGTACTTCACCAACGGTGAGTCCTATGCAATGAGTCAGTGGCAGTCAGTGACTGAGCCAAAATGAGAGAGCATAGTACTCGCACGCACCTGCTATTGGGTTCACTACCCCTGTACGACTTTTTTCTCCGTGGTCGCCAGATGTTTTGAAGGCAAGGACAGTGGAGAACTGAGCAGGGACTGCTTGACGGCGACCTTGAGCGGGCAGAGGAGGAGCAGCGCGAATGATGTCGACAGATGACTTCTTCGAAACCTGGCTCATCAACGGCAGGTCACGCTTGAACTGCTTGTATACCTCTACATGCGTTAGTTCATCAACATCAATCTCTCGCACTGATGAAGACAACCGTTCTTGTAGAAATTTCCCTAGGCATTTCTTGAAGTCAACAGCGCCCATGTCATTCTCGATTGTCGCAATGGACATCCGAGGGAAAGGTACGCGCTTTGCAATATTATACTCAGCTTGGTGTTCTCTGTCCTCATCCTCTTGTTCACCACCTTCCGCGTGCTCATTATCACTATCGCCCTCGTCTTCCGCTGTTCCCGATGTACTGCCACTCTTCAAAGTGGGGTGGAAGAATTCCAGGTACGCTTGAAAGCGCTGCATCGAGTCTTGACGTTCTAACCATTTTGTCATTTGCTTGATGTAGTCCTTCTTGTTGCTTGCGCGGTAGGCAATTTTGGCGAAGTCGATGTGCAACCGTTCAGGGTTCTCGGTGTTGTACCCATCAGCTGTTCCAAGAAGCCGGATTGAACGTACGTAGTGTGACATGGAATGTAGCTTCGCAATGTTGAAGTGCTGACGTACTCCGAGCTCTAGGAACACACTCTTGGTGTCATGAAATGCTCTCCATGAGGCTTTGAGGCGGCTAAGAGAGTCCTCGTTTTGCGTCTCGAAGTGGGCGTAGTGAATGAAGTCAAGCACAGCACGAACTGCGCCTTCAACTCTCTGATCTGCGGAACCTGCAATGACGCCAAGGAAAACTTTCTCCATGTGCTTATACTCAGCTCCTGTCCATTGTGATACCAAAGAAATGCCGCGTTTGAAGTGTCGAAGACCAGGGTGAGCAGTCATTGTTTGATAGCGACGATCAATTTCCGTCTCCTTTCCTCCCACGCATGCCGTCGTCCACTTGACCAAGTGGTCTTTGAACATCCCTTTGTGCAGCTGATGGAGTATGTCAGGAGTTAGAGCCTGGAAAATGTCGCAGTGAGGTAAGGATGCCCAGAACGGTTTGATAGGGCGGATATTTGCGTCCTTAGCTGCGCGAGGCCAGCCGTGTAAAGCATCATCGATCCAGGACTTCGTCTGCTCTGGATCACGGAAGGGTGAGTGATGTGTCTCACCTCGATGATCAGGGCTAATTTGACACTTGGGGCAGGCATTCTCTCTTGTGCACGCAACCAGACACTGCTCAGGGTGATCTGCAACGTAAGCCGCAATGATAGGGTATACGTGGCGAATGAACCCGTCGGCACAGACCATTTCCACGCCATTCGTGCCTGCTTGGACCAATGGCTCTAAGAGCGACGACATACACTGATGAAAGAGTTCATAGATCTTTGCTGAGCGCTCTGCCTTCGAAAAGCATTCAAGCTTCGAGACAGGAAGGTATCCAATGAGCACAGTAGCACGTGCGGAAGGTGAGCGTCGGAGGTCCTTTGATATATTACCAATGGTGAGGTAAACAGGCCATGCGGACTTGTCACCGCTGAACGTCGAGAGTTGGGTCTTATCTGAGGCAAGAATGACAGGTACAATAGTTGCGCCTGTTGGTAAGAGTTTCTATCTCACCCACGACCATCATCATCATGAAACTCCAGATACAGGGTTGGAAAGTAACATACCTGCAGCTTTTCCCACCACTCTCCCGTCCACATTTCGTTGAATATCGGCCGCTTCCCATCTTTATCTTCATACAACCTCTCTGGCTCGTATCGCATGTGATCTGCGAACATTGGATTGGCTAAGAGGTCTTTGATACACTCGACAGGATTGCGTTTCCAGAGCTCGACCACTTCTGTTCTCATGTTCTCGTTCTCGTCGACCTCCGTGCCTTTCACCTCCCAAACCTCACACTGCCAATTTGGGCCCTTCGGAAGACTGTCAACCTTAGCGAAGAACGACTGTTTGTTCTTGAAGGACAGTCCCGAACGTGTTCGAGTCTGATCAAGGTCAGAGATGTCTCTGGTATAGCCACACAAAACACTCACCATCTCGAGTTTCAGGTACTTATCAATGTCACCCTGACTGACCCCTGACTGCATCGCCCATCGCACAAATTCCCACTCTTCCCCGCTCGCAAAGGGTGCCCAGGGATCCTGGTCAGATATGCCCTCCTTCCTCCTAGCCTCTGCCATCGCCTCAAAGACATTTGGCCCCTTCCCGTACGTTTGGCCCGCTGAGTACTGATCTCCAGGAAAGTGGCAAAATGGGTCTCTTGGCAGTCCACCCGGCTCCATCTCCTCTTCATCATCAACCCGTGCCCGTTTTGATGGTGGCTGTAGTTCTGCAACGTTGGTAGAGTCTGACCGTGAACGCGAAGAACTTGAACTTTCCTCAGGTAAGTAGTTGAAGCTCGTCGCTGCGGGAGATACACTGCTGCTGTTGTCTGTGACAGGCTCCACATGATTTTCAGAGACTTGCAGAGATGCAAGAAGTCCGGGAGACAAACAGTCGTCGTTCGCTGAAGGTCTGCATGTGAGACGTGCGTAAAACGCGGTTTTACAGTCGTCTCTGTGCTGAATGTGTTTTCGAAGGCTTTGAGCAGTGAGTTTCTCAGCACCACAGTAAAAGCAGACGTAGGAGGGCATCGGAGGACCAGGATCAGATGCAAAAGGGTGAGGATGGTTGACGCACAGACACTTGCAATTTTCCGGCACACTTGCAGCCGGACTCTCACCTCTCTGCTCGCTTTTCCCTACCACACTCCTGCTGTCGAGCTTTTTTACAATGCCGCTGCCGTCATCAAAGCGGGCCATCCTCTCTGAAAATGAGGATAATCTCGACAGACCTGAAGGTGCGATTTTCTGCACACTGTCAGCTCTGACGTCGAGTACAAGTGTTTGGTATAAGCTGATGTTTGATTTCCTAGCTTCTTCCACTAGCACTCAACGCAAGAAAAAACATCGACGTGGCCCTCGTACAGAAGTGACACCCAAAGACATCCTTCCTCCAGACGCTGTGCGGCTGCGGAAAAGATCTGCGAAACAAAAAGAAACTGGTACGTATTCATACTGTGACGTGTCAGGAATAACCTGAACTTGTGATGCACTACCGTAGACAACAACGCTGAGACAGCAACACAGAAGAAGCTGCACAAAGCCCTTCAAGAACTCGCAGTGCTCAAACGTCAAGTACGCGGTATGTAACATTTGTCAGCGCTGTTGTCGTGTGTGCCAACTAATTACCTCGATTGTCGTGTGGTAGTCAAGAATCATGTACTCACCACAGAGATACGGCAGCGCAGTATTGAGCGTGCAGATGGCTCAAATGATGAGCACGAGTATGAATCGGAAGATGGGATGGAATCTGAAGATCCTTCCTCGGTAAGTCCACGCCGTTCCTACATATCTTTGGTACACAGCAGGCTAACCATTGTGCTTGAGTTTGTATCAGAGGGTGTGGTTGATACCACAAAATCACCGCCCAAAAGGCTTGCGCGACTGAGTCATAAGTCACGGATGATGAAGTCCCCACAGGATGATAGCGGTACATGTTTGTTTGTCACGTCAGTAATGGTATGAAGCTAATACCTTATCATTGTATTGGCTACAGGTCTTGAGACCTCCCACAGCCGTGGTCGAAGCCATGACTGTGAGGACCAACCAGGTCGCGGCTCATTCCGACGTGGCAACAGCTCGCCCTCTTCTCAAGGCCAGCCAGGATTGTGTACCAGCGGGCGTTCTTCTCCGTTAGGGCAGCTCTCGACTGGGACATCGCCAATGCGCACACCATCTCCAAGTCCATTGCATCAAAGCTCACCTGAGCCTGTTCATGGTAAGTATCTCCGTGCACGGTGTTCCACCCCAAAAGTCTGGCCTCTGACTCATTGCATTTCATGAAAGAACGGCCACGCTCGCTGTCTCGCAACTCAAGTCGACAGCACAGTGTTGTCCATTCAACGGAAAACAGCACCTCTTTGCGGGATATCAATCGTCAACATCGTCCGACTCATGGCAGGATAGCAGAAAAGGAGCAGAACCCGCGCGCGTCGGTCCCGTTGGCCTGGCATCAGGATCAGCGAGAGGAAAGCTCAGACCATACCTTACAGCGAAGACACCAACAGCATATATCGCCAGAACCGAAACCTTACGAGCCAATTGGATATGTGAACCCACAGGCAGCGCTTCGTCCAAAGCCCAGTCGCAACGAATATATCAGTGGAACAAAGAACCTGATCATCAAGGCCACTGACTTATACACGGTGCGCATCTTTACTGTGGATCTGTTTCCTGATGCCATGACCGCTTCGGGCTGGGCGGCGAGCGACTGGATGAAGGTCTGCAACGACGCAAGCCGGTGCTTCAACCCTCAGACTGCTGATGTACACCGCATCTATAAATTAGTACGCACACCATACATCCTCTCTCGCATGTTACCCTCTGATGCTTCGCTATCCAAGATCATGAATAGTGCCTCATCAAAGAGAGGTCATCTCCGGGACAAGATAGCTTGTCGTGTGGCTGACGCCTATGGATTACGATCGGATACGACAAGGAAGGACGTGAAAGCTACGAACCAGAAACGTGTCCAATATCTGCAACACTGCCTTCGGGAGGGAGATCCTCCACGCTACTCTTACAAGGTCAGGTGTCTCCATACAATGCTCTTGTGGCGTTGCTTATATATCTTAGAACTTCGAGTCTGATGATCCTGAATTCTACGCCGAGCCAGAAATCATACTGCGCGGAATTCAAGAGTACCTTTTCAAGAGCTCTTCCGACTTTGGCATCATCCACAAGGACAAGTTCAACCCGCTTCCAGTGCCATTCTTGGCAGCTGGGCTGTGTATGGTGAATGGATTAATGCTGCTTATGATGCTATGCGCTAAGGACTGCACTTCTCCTGTAGCTTGAGCATGGCCTGGACGTGTGGACTAGCGGGGCCCGGAACCCCAAACTCGTGTTCTCCGAAGACGGATACAAGGAAAAGTACAACAATCATATGAAGCAGCTTACTAAGTGGACAGGGATCGATCCTGAAGCCGTTACAAAGGTTCGCGCTCAGCTTTATAAAAAGATTATGTGGGTGCAACTGTGTCGTATACCTGCCTGCACATACTCATGAGGTCAACCAGTCGCCTCGCAGGTCTTGCCCTCCCACAAGAGATTGTGGCTGCTGGTTTCTCGGAAGAAGCACGCCTGTGAGCACGGCGGGATCTGGCTATGCGAGCTCAACGAGGAACGGACGATGAAAGCGACGATTGATGGCAGGAAGCGCAGATGTCCACTGTTCGAGTAGCATATTTGAAGTGATGATATAGTATATTCAATAATATGTTTTCGACATCCTATAGTACGCTTGAGCTCCAAGGGCTTCTCAGTGCTACTGGTCGGCTGCTCTCTCTGCTCCGGGAGAGCGAAGGCATGCTGCTGTCGTCTTGGCGCACTCCAAAGCCTCCTCACTGTGCTCCGGCGTGCTCCAGAGCACTCCAAACCTCGTGCGCTGAGCCCTGGAGTGCTCCGTATCAGGGGGAACGCCCCAGAGCTCCCTCTTCTCCTGAACCTCCAGAGACACCCGGAGCCTTCGTTATTTTCCCTGATGTATGCCATGGAGAGTAGAGAACCTACACTCAAGGTTCCTCCCAACAAATGACTCAACCAAAAAGAGCGTGACCGAAAGAGAGCGAGGGGGAGAGTCACAACCAGCCAGTCAAGACGGAATGATAGACCCCCCTACCCTCAGGAAAATGATACGGCATACAGCACACCCAGCAGTCGATCGAAAACACACTTGATGAGCTGCGAACGAGAGAGAGACGGCGAGGAAGTAGGACCTGCTAGACAGTCCAAAGAATGGAAACGACACCCCCCCGGGGCCCAATACTATAACCAAACCGAATCAGACCCCACCCCCCCCCCCTCCGAGAGACCAGCCACAGCTGCAAAGAACGTTGAACCAGGTCTTGGTATAGTGCCCTCAGCGAGTCCGAACCGCACGCCAGCGACGGACACCAACACCCATAAAACTAAAATAAAATAAAATAAATAACCAAATAAATAAATAAATCAAAATGAGCTAAGAAGCGGAAGAACGGCGCGTAGGCTAGGAACAACCGAAACCGCAGGGAATACCCCCGAGCCATCAACTAAAGGAAACCGTCGCACACGAGACCGAGGCAGAACCCTGAGCCACCCGCCCTTCCCGAGGAGAGAAACAAAAGTGTTGCCCGAAAACCTACTCCAGGAAACACAAGAGCACCAGAATCGAAATAATGTTTGTGTCGTTAGCCGGGGCCCCGAGAACAGGAAGCCAGAGGTAAGGCTGGAAGTCCAAGGAAGAGGCGGGGAGACGGAGCGACCCCAAAGAGGAAAGAAGTCACCAGCTAGAACTGACGCAACTCGCCTAACAAAACTCGCCAGGAGATGGCGACCCTCCCCTAACACATCCCACGCTCGGACTATGCCCTTCCATGACATATGCATACTACATATAGTGGTAAAAGGAAAAAAGATAGATGACAACAAACGATCCTGAGCTAAACAATTCAAGGAGCGTTACGTACACATCAAGACTTGCCATGACATATGCCCGCCTTCCACCCATGAAGACGCCAAACAAAACAGATATAATCCCCTCCCAGAGCGGACCCAGTGACCTGTGTGCATAAGCCACCTCGCCAACAGCAGACGTTAGACAAGCTAAGGCCAAAGATGGTGAGCCTCCTAGTCCTGGACAAGCCGGAGGAAAAACTAATGAGCATTTGGCTAACGTTCCACGAAGGAGGAAGCCCCAGCACGTACTTCGAGCCAGCCCTCCCCAGTACCTTCCACTCGCCACCTCTCCACCATTGAAGAAAGTGAGGTCTGGTATGAGTTTGACAGCGTCATCAGCCTACACTCCCGCAGCCACCCCCGCCTGGCTCCCACGGTCTCGTCTCTGATCGTCTCAGTCACCCAAGAACAGACGGACTACGGAAGGGTATCGGGAGCGGGAGGAGGAGGAAGGAAGGGCGAGGGAGACGTCGAATGGGACAGCAAGATGGGCAAGAACACCACAGGGCCCTGGGATAAGGCGAAGACCTTGCTGATGAACGTCGAGACGTTTTTGAAGCAAGCCCTTCCAGCCCACGTCGACATGTTCTTAACCCACCTTTATGGCAGACCAACGTGGTCAATCCACAGCAGCCCAAGAAAAAAGCTCGCGCCCGGAAGATACTGCACTCTGCGATCCCCGAACAACCGTCTCCACGTGTACAAAATCACGGGACAGGCCGGAACTCGTGAGGGCAGACTGATTCTCTCAGCAACGCCCAAGAGGGGGGGTAAACCCGCTTTCGTTATTGTAAACCCAGCAGACTACAACTCGACCTCCACGCTATCTCGCTTAAAGACTACGCTCTGCGGACTCATGGGGATACGACATGAGAGAACACCACAAGACAAAGTCGAAGATGACAGGACGGAAGGGGAGGAAACAGAGGAGACGTCGACGCAGACGTGGTCAGAGTAGGGACCGAGGCAACGGCGATAAGGTGAACACAGTCTCCTTAGTAGCGTGTACTTAGACAATCTCCACGACGCGACCCCTCCTCAGAACGACCAGACACGCCGTACATGACGAACAACGAATATAGTTAGCACGCTCCCGCCCTGCAGGGCAGCAAAATATGATTCTAGCCATCGTAACACTCCCCACAAAGACCGAGGAATGGAGGGACGACGCGCAACAACGTGAACTGTTACATTCAAATCTCTGACACTGACACCGAACAACAAGCCAAGAGAACACCCACTTAGGCTTAAACTAGGTGCCACGGACACCGCAGTAAGGACAACGCGAGATCCCCTCGATCCTCGCCCACAAGATGTCCGACCACCCTCGCTCAGCCCAGGCAACCAGCCTGAACTAACGCGATAGCGGCAAGGAGAGAACACGCGCCGCCGAGCAGACACCATGGAGCCAGAGAACACGAAAACAAACGTGAGCGACTAGAAATGATATAAAAGAAGCTGGGAGCGACCCCAGGGCTAACACCGTCCACCAGTCACAACTTTTAACAGAAGTAACTACTGATAGAACAATCGATACTCTACTCTCTTAACGCACACCATGGCACAGAAGTCTCCGTCTACCAACACCCTTGCCACTCAGAGCGCCTGGAACAAAACTCCTCCCCCATCTCCCCGTCTTATCAACGAGACCGAGTTTCCGACTCCGGGCGACGCAGCCAGGATCGCAGCCGAGGAAAGAACCGCGCGCATCTTAGCCCTGAAGAACAGGAAGGCCGCCCTGGAGACGGGTCAGTATGGGGAGAAGACGGTAGCCACACAGGACTCATCAGCAATAGGAGCTCCTCCGACACCGCTCTCGACGATCCAACAGAGGGCGACCGCGATCGCCCAAGCCCTACCAGCCAACGAAAGGGAGCTGGCAGAGGAAAGCGAGAGTAACGGCCGAGGCCTCTCCACACTCGCCGTCGACGACAGCCTCTTCAGCCCAGTCTTGAGAGGTGCCAGGGCGAGGGAGTCAGAGGACGCCTTGGAGAAGACAGGCGATGCAGGACACACTGTGGGCAGGTTAGCCCCGTCGGCGAACCGTTTCGACGTGCTGGGGCTCTCCGACCACGTACCAGTCGGAGAGGCGGTGGACGCACCCACCCAGGTCAGTGACAACTTACTAAAGTTAGCCTCACGAAAAGCTAACGCACAGTACGCAGAAGCCCGAGGGCCGTGAGGTCGACTCGCAGGAGGGGCCCAAAATGCCCAAGCCAAGGAAAGTGGCAAAGAAAGGGAAGGTGAGAGCAGGCAGAACACACACGGGAGTGAGCCAAGTGCTGACCCTGCGCCTAAACACAGCACCATCCTCAAAAGCTCCAGGAGCCACGGGACGAGGGGACCCGCCACCCCCACGCCCCAGGCGCGTAAGAGGGGAACCCCGTACGACGGCAGGGACTCTCCCTTAGCGGGCCACAAGGCACAAGGGCGCCAGGCTCGTAGGGCGAGCGAACTGCGAGACGAGCTGAGCGGACAAACAGAGGAAGACCCAGAGTGGAGGGAGGTAGAGGATCTGGACGGCCTGGATATCAGTGCCTTCCCAGACGGCACGGTCCTCTCCATAGGGGGAGAGACATCAGCAAGCGGTCTTGGGACTGACATGGCGGCAGAATCTCCAGGGCTGCCACCTCTGACCTCGACTCGTAGAACTCTACTCCAACTCAATTCACCAGCAATAAACGTCCACTCCCCACGCCTAACGACACCGACCACACAACCTACACCAGTGGCCTTGGCTAGTCCCATCGTCCTAGTCCAGGCAGGGATGACGACGGGGGATTCGGAGGGTCAGACGAGAGTCCACGACGCCCGAGAACATAGCGTTCTGCACGAGCAGAACGCAGAGATGACCATCGACGACAAAGGACCTCACATAATCACGCAACCACTCCCGCCGCATGAGCCCATCACGTTGAAGATCAAGGAACTCGAGTTCTCGTTCCCAGCGGACAGCTTCGAGCCTTCTCGGGGCAACGACCCATGCTACGCCTACGACAACTTAGACAACGAGCAAATGACGGATTGGCCGGAAACGCCGGGCTATTCCTTCCTCGTGAGGCTGGCTGGACGAGGCTGCCCTACAGCAGCCAACGAGCAGGCTAGGAAGGAAGAGATCCGCTCGCTCCTGAGACGAATGATTGGAATCCCAGCGGAAGCACGAATCACAGCCCCAGCAGCGACAGCACCTTTCTCCGGCAATAGACACCCCCCACACAACTTCTTAGTGTACAACATCGACAAGACCTACTTCGAGCGAACGACGGAGTTCAGGGGCTGCATATCCACAAAGGAGGGGACACTTTTCTTCGCGCCTAACTTCCCCGTCTTCGATACACTGCTGGGAAGCATCACGGGCTTTGGCGACGCGACGGCGGACCAAATACACGCTCTGGTGGATAGAGCGTTCGACAAGGGCCACCTCGACATCACCCTCAAGAAAGTAATTGAGGGGCAGGACTTAGGCGACTTAGGTACGACAGAGGAGGCGATCGCGAGAATTCGAAGATCCCTAGGAGTGAGAATAGTCACGCCGAGGTCGGAAGGGAGTGACACGATTCGCGCGGCTCACATCTTTATGGACCCCCCGACACACGATATAGCTCAGTGGAGGGAGTTTAGAGAGCACGCCATGAACGTCAGCTTCAAGGACCCATTCTTGGGGATGCACATCACGGCCTTCCCAGGCTGGCTCTGCGGGATATGCACGAGTAAGCTACATACCACTACGATCTGCCCGATCCTTACGGAGAAAGGCTGGCTCTACAACGACGACATGAAGAGCAGACCTCAGGCTAAGCAGCAACCCGCAGCACCGACGGCTCGGCCAACACCCCTAGCGTTCTCCACAGTCCAACCAGGAAACGAGGGGGACGGAAACAGGCAAAGCAGGGGAGGCCGAGGGCGTGGACGGGGCAGCCGAGGGCGAGGCGACAGAGGCCGAGGTGGCAGAGGGAGAGCTTGATCGCGCACACTGGTTGGGCTAGCTGGACCACCGGTAGAAACCGTGCTCGAGCACACAGTTTTTGTCATGCGCTACACTATACTGTTAATTCATAGCACGTTTATCAGGGCTAAGAGTAACAAGCTCCGGCTAAGAGTCAGATGAGAACGAAAAAGAGAGTGGGGCTATAAAAAGCTCCAGGCTGCACAAAACATCAGCGAGCGAAGGGAAACAAAGCAGGGCACCCCTGCACGAGTCCGCTACCCAGAGGCACGTAAGCCACACCAGATAGTATTACAGGGTGCTGACCGAAGAGCCCAAATATACTGGCTGGGAGGTCAACTCCCGGTGACAGGAAAGCTGGACGGTCTACGATTTCGAACAACAAGGGAAAGGCACGTCAGCCCACGCGCACCTCACGCGTAGGAGGAATGGACTCCCTGGCCTAACGCGAGAGGAGTGCTTAAAACGTCCTCACGCCCACCTACCGGTCGTATGGTGAGCGGACACTACCTTTTCAGGTCGGCCGCCAAATCCTACACAACATACAAATTTACAACTACATACGGTACAACATGACGGCACGGTGCTCAGCCTCTCCGAGACCGGAGGCAGACGTTCTCTGCCCGTCGACAACTACGCCAATGATGGTCACGGAGAGTTCGGTGACGGGCAAGCCTCCCCGCCTACCCCTTTCCCCCTCCCTCCCCCCCCTTCCCCCAGTTTGCGCCACAAGACCCTCCAGTGTGTAACCCACGCGGCGAAGGGCGGGGACTCCTCTCCCAACGAGAGAGCCCCCAAAATGGAGCGGATGTCCGCCCTCCAGCTAAGAAGGCAAATAAACGTCGGACAGCGGCGACGATCCAAGTCGCTACTCTCAACATGAGAGGAAGGGGCTCGATAGCGCCAGGATCGGACGTTAGCGATAAATGGAATAAGATTAATCAAATCATGAGAGAGAAAAAACTAGCCGTATTAGCGGTGCAGGAGACGCACCTGACGACGTCCCATGTGGATGACCTCCATAGATTATTTGGGAGGAGGCTTCTAATCCTGCACTCGGAGCCCCAAACCCGGGCCAGCGCATCCAGGGGAGTGGCCTTTGTGGTGAACAGGGAGAGACTAGATGCAAATACAGTGACAGCGAGAGAGATAATCCCAGGCAGAGCCCTTTTAGTCACGTTCACCTGGCATAAAGTAGTCACAATGAAATTACTGAATGTGTACGCCCCTAACGAACACAGCGAGAACGAAGCGTTTTGGAAAAAGTTAGATGAGTACTGGAAACTCAACGAGGATCAAAAGCCTGACGTCTTACTAGGCGACTTCAATATAGTAGACAAAACGATCGACCGACTCCCGGCCAGACAGGACCCTAGAGGCCCACGGTATGCCCTGCAAAACCTGTGTATGACTCTGAACGTGACGGATGCATGGAGGGACACCTACCCAACGACGAGAATGTATACCTTCAGCCAAGAGTCCGGAAAAGCTATGTCGAGGCTGGACAGAGTCTATCTATCCCCGGTCCTGGCGCGAACAGCGGTGAATTGGACTGCGGGCCCGGTCGAAGGGGTGCCATCTGACCACATGATGGTCACGGTCTCCATAACAGACAAAAAACTCCCCTTCGTGGGGGAGGGAAGGTGGGTGATACCTAAGCTTGTGATGGCCGACCATAGCTTCAGATATTATGTCGTAGAGAAGGGACGTGAGCTCCTACAGAATATACCAGAACCGGACCAAAGGACCACCACAAACAACGCCCAAGTCTTGTACGCAGCCTTCAAGCAAGATATTGTCGCAGCGGCCAGGGAGATGGCAAAAAAGAAAATACCAAAGCTTTCCCGGCAAATTGCGGCGCTCCAGAAAGAGAGAGAGGAGACCTTGAACGCCCGCCACTTCATGACGGACGAAGACAGAGGAAGGGAAGCAGCGGCGCTCCTATCACGGATTAAAGAGCTGGAGGCGAGGCGCTTCAACACATCAAGGAGAGCGGTAGCGGCGAATGACTGGGCCCATGGGGAGCAAATCAACAACTACTGGGTCAAGACCAACAAACCCTCCACCCCGCGGGACATCATGATGACAATGCGCGACCCCAGATCGGGCCAAGTAGAAGGCCACCCCGAGTATGACGCCACAAACCCGCCGAGGTATATAGAAAGGTCGGACCTAATGGCAGAAGCGGCCGCGCGATACCATGAAGAACTACAGAGTGAGGACATGGACGAAGTGACACCCTTGGAACGCCAAAGGCAGATAGGAGAAGTCTTGAACCATGTTGAGAGACGCTTCAAGCACCGTGCCAGAGCAGCGCTACGGGCCAAACTCACACGCGAGGAGCTCGAGGGGGCGCTGAAACTCTGTAGCGTAGGAAGGGCCCCAGGGATTGACGGCATCCCATACGAGCTGTGGAAGGAAGTGCACCGGCAACACAGCACGGTTGCCCGAAATGAGCAGGCAACAGACAAACAGAAGGAGAGAACAGTGGACATACTGGAGATTTTCTGCAAAGTATTTAATGATGTTGAAACCCACGGAGTACAAGTGGACTCAACCCTGGCGGAGGGGTGGATAGTACCAATCTATAAGAAAAAGGATCAGCGCGAAATAGCAAATTACCGCCCGATCACGCTGCTAAACACGGACTATAAATTACTGACCAAGGCAATGTCAATGAAGCTGGCGGTATGGATACACCAGGTCATCCACCCGGCACAAGCGGGGTTCATCCCCGGTAGATCAATCTTCAACCAGACAAACCTAGCGAGAGTGATGACAGACTACGCAGAGGCCACGGAGGAGAATGGGATAATCGTTGCGCTCGACCAAGAGAAAGCGTACGATAAGATCGCCCACGACTACCTCTGGCGCACATTGAAGGAAATGGGAACACCGGAGGAGTATGTACGGACAGTTCGCTCGCTGTACCAAGGAGCACAGTCCAGTATAATCATCAATGGAGTAAGAAGTAGGGCTTACCGAGTGACTAGGGGAGTGAGGCAGGGAGACCCACTGTCATGCCTCCTCTTCGACATGGCAATAGAACCCCTAGCCTGCATGATGAGGGCGTCTGACCTGAAGGGCTACACCATCCCGGGAATGGCGGAGAGGGTGCTTGCAACCCTGTTTGCGGATGACACCACAGTCTACCTATCGGAAAACGACGAGTACTCCACGCTACAGGGGATACTGACAAAGTGGTGCGAGGCATCCAAGGCGAAGTTCAACCTCGAAAAGACGGAGTTGGTACCGATTGGGACAGCGGAATACCGGCTGAAGGTAGTTGAGAGCAGGAGTTTTAGTAGGTCAGGGGAAGAAATAGCCCCGGGAATAAGGATAGCGGAAGAAGGCTCCCTGACGAGGATTCTAGGAGTCTGGATCGGGAACGGAGCCGACGAGGCAGCCCCATGGCAGCCGATAATACAGAAGATTAAACACCGACTGGGGGTGTGGAATCGACCTGGACTTACGATCTTCGGGAAGAAGCTCATAATTAACATGGAAGTTGGAGGCAGGATACAGTACCTAGCCAAAGTCCAGGGAATGCCGAACCACGTACGTGAAGAACTGACGAAAGTGATACGACACTTCCTGTGGCCTGATACACCCTCCCCCCCAGTGGGACTGGACACACTCTGCAGGCCGATGAAGGAGGGGGGAATAGCTCTGCTAGACATCAAAGCCAGAACGGAGGCGATCGCACTAACGTGGCTGAAACCGTTCCTAGACCTAACAAAAACAAGGCTGGCGTGGGCATTTGCGGTAGATGCCATACTGGCGATGAACGCGACACAAGCGGGGCCGAGACTCGACAAGGAGTCGAAACTCCAGTTCTTTCTGCAGACCTGGAATGTGAATGCGAGCACTAACTCCGGACTCCCAACATACCTGAGAACCATGATTAACCTGGCCAAAGCGAAGGGAGTCAGCTTCGGAGCGGTTAAGTTAGGGCCAAAACTGAAAAAGAAACTCCCCATATGGCTGCATGTGGGGATAGGGAATGAGATGCGAGACATGCACAATAAGGCAGCGAGCAAGTGCCTCAGAAGGCTCCACCATATACGCACGGTAGCGCAACTGAAGGTACTGACCGAATACGGGGACCTGACAACGGGAGGCCCACAGGGGCACTTCCCGAAAAGAAAGTGCTGCGAGTTCTGCGCGAAGATCCGCGAAATCCATGGGTGTCCAAATCCCTACGAATGCTATCGTGCAGCAAAAGCCTTATATGGGAGCCTGACACCGAAGTGGCACCCGGACCACGAAACAGTCGCCGACGGCCTGTCGCTAACACGGAGGCGTAAGCGAATCAATAAGGGTAGGGAGGGGACTGACCAGCCGATAATATACAACCCGTCGCTAACGGTGAGGAGCGACCTCTCCCAGTGCTTCAGACTCTTCACGGAAGGAAGGCCCCAGTGCAGGAACCCAGTCAACCGACCCCTCACGAGACGAGTGGAACGCGCAACTCTGGTGGTGTATACAGATGGGTCGGCGTCAGACAATGGAACGCAAAACGCGAGAGCAGGGGCCGGTGTATGGGTAGCCGAAGGGCACAGGCTAAATGCGGCAATAAGGGTGCGAGGAGCAGAACAGACGAACCAGGCAGGAGAGCTAACCGCGATTCTCCACATCCTATCCACGGCCCCCAAGGTGACCCCCTTGAGGATAATGTCCGACTCGAGGTACTGTGTAGACGGTATAACGCTACACGCGAAGAGATGGGAAGAACGGGGCTGGACGGGGGTTAGTAACAAGAACCTCTTCAGGGCCATCATAGCGTGGTGCCGTGCAAGGGCGGCGACGACGGAACTATGCTGGGTCAAGGGGCATGCAGGAGTGGAAGGCAACGAGAAGGCCGATGAGCTAGCCGCGGAAGGGGCTCGACTGCCTCTCCCAGAAGGGGACGCGGTAGAGGTGCCGGCCAAATTCCTGCTGGAGGGGGCACAAATCAGCACTGCCTCCCAGAGAACAATCTACGCTGGCATCATGGAGAGGAGAGCATACTCACCTAGGAAAGCCACAGTAGAACAGGTCAAAAGGATACTGGAGGACATAGCGGATGAAACGGGAGTAAAACCGACGGAGGAGGCGCTATGGAAGGCAATAAGAAGTAAGACTAATCACAGGAGGATAAGGTACTTCCTGTGGAGAGTGCTGCATGACGCATATCGATGCGGGAGATGGTGGCTGAACATCGCTGGATATGAAGATCGGAGCGAATGCGCCCACTGTGGGCAACTGGAATCACTTGAGCATGTGCTCCTGCAATGCCAAGCCCCGGGGCAACTCATTGTGTGGACACTGGTAAGGAACCTCCTAGCGAGGAAAGTGGGGGAGAGGCCCGAGCTGACAATGGGCACGATCGTCGGTGCGAACTTGATAACAGTTGTGACCTCGGAAGACACGCCAATGCGTGGGACTTCTAGGTTATACCATATAGCGGTGACAGAGTCGGCGCACCTGATATGGAAGCTCAGGTGCGAAAGGGTGATTGAGAAAGCGGAGGTGCCGGGCTGGCAATTCTCGCAAGGAGAGATAGTACGCAGATGGCACTCCGCCATGAACAGGAGGCTCCAGATGGATATAGCACTCACTCATCCGAGAATGCCGGAGACGAAACGTCTCGACGTTAACATGGTACTAAAGACGTGGTCTGGGACCTTAGAGGACGAAGCAGCCAGGCCGGAGAACTGGATACACTATGCGGGGGTTTTAGTGGGTAGGGTTGACCTAGGGCGAGAGTGGACGGGAGGCCCGTGCGACGAATCTCACCAGAGTTTAGGGAGCGATAGGCAACCTAGCCCCACACAACCGCCATAGGGCGGCGTGCGTAATAGCATTTCCACCGCGGTTAATCAAGCGAAAGTATCACTAGAGGGTGAAATCCCCTCGCACCAGCAGGGGAATGGGAGACCGTCAAGCGGACTGCCCATTCCCTGTCACGCTCTACCAAAAAAAAAAAAAAAAAAAAAAAAAAAAAAAGACAATAAAAGACCCGTGTGCGAAGCGCGCGCTCAACCGTCGATGTCTCTCCCGCCCTGGAGACATACCCGAAAAAGTGACTCACATCTTTGAGACTGTGCTGCAAGCTTGATCATGATTCAGGAGACTTTTTCCCGATACGTTTCATAACTCATCACACGTAGTGACCATCAACTCCCCTATGTGGTACATAAGACATATCCAAAATACATAAAAAGCCTCTTGCCCACCGTCTTAGTAACTCAACTCACCAACCAGACCCTCTTTCTCCAGGAGTTGTCATCGTGTTTGAAAGTTACAAGTGTAGGGGATGACTAGGAGAGTCAACTAACTCTGGGAGTAAGTGTCTTATTATTTCTCTGCTCTCTAGGAGCGGTATATATACATGTCTGTAACTAGATTACTAATGCTACAGTAATGTCATATGAGTAAGGATTGGTAATCCTATGAGTAATGATTGGTAATGCACAGTCCTGCTTGCAATACTACTGAATAGAGAATGTAAGCGATGACTGAGCATCCTACATAACTGAATGGTGCAGACTGAGCCTTTAGTAAGCTCAATAGTAAATACATTTGGTATATGAAATATGAGTCATGCAGAAGCCTCATGGTACTTCTGCTATTCAGTCATGGAAACTACTGGAACACGATGCCATATGGTGCAAGTATCGCATCGTGTGTGACCATAAGGATGGTGGAATCACATGCTATGTACTATCTGATCTACATTGTCCATAGATCTGATGTCCGATAATCAGCGATACAATCTCGCTTTGACACTCCCACTTGATGCCAACATCATTTTGCTTTGAGCTACTTTGAATGACAGCATCTCGTTAGGGTGCAGTGAAGTTCACTAGTCCAAGACTCCCACTGAATTTAGACTGTTTCTGAAATGCCAATAACTTGGTCATTATATCAACAACTTGGTCTTCAGTTGGGATGGCATAGAGTTCTGCCTTTTTGTCTTCATTAATGAACTCGCAAACATAGTGGTAACGAATGTCAATGTGCTTTGAACGAGCTTCAATCTTTGGATTCTTTGTGAAGAAGATGGCACCGTGGTTGTCGCAATAGATCGTAGTGGGACCTCTTGGTGACATATCCAATTCCGTGAGCATAGTACGTATCCAAGCACACTGCCTCGCTGTGTCGCATAATGCCATGTACTCTGCTTCCATTGAAGAGAGTGCTACGGTCTTCTGTTTTCTCGAGACCCATGACACTGCGCCTTTGGCCAGAAGGAATGCATAGCCAGTAGTGGAGTGTCTATCGTCTTTGTTCTCAGCCCAGTCTGCATCTGAGTAACCAACTAGTCCAGATTGGCTGCGTCCATCATACTTGATAGCATATGACTGAGTACCAAGTAGATAACGGAGTATATACTTCGCAGCATTCATATGGATCTGAGTGGGATTTGACATATACTGAGAAAGACGTATGACAGCATATGAAATGTCGGGACGAGTACCAACGATAACATATAAGAGTGTACCAATCAAGGCTTGATACGAACTCCTAAGCTCATGTTCCGCTGTATAGTTGGAATCTGCTTTACAAAGTTCTAGTCCAGATGGTAAAGGTGTACAGGCAGGATTAGCATTGATCATTTGAAAATGTTTAAGAGCATCTTCAATGTACAACCCTTGAGAAAGGTAGAGTGTACGCTCTTTACGATTTCTATGCACTTGCATGCCTAGGATTAGCTTTGCTTCTCCTAAGTCACGCATCTCATATTGATTCATGAGTGTAACCTCGTAGGTTACGACATGCGCTTTCCTTTCTATTCCACCTTCCTTTATAGTACACTCGTTCATAGATCACGGCCTTAGTACTTCTTTTCCCATTCCCACGTTTCCCATTGGTCCCCCTTGTTTAGTGCCGCAATACATATAAAACCCGCACTCTCCCTTCAAGCCTCTTTAGTTTCTCCCTCTTGGCTCGAAGGTATGTTACCCGACTCTTTACGTACCGCGATACTTGTACTGAGTTTCTCCCTCTTGGCTCGAAGAATAAACATTGTAAAAACTCCGTTTCTGAGTGTTACCTGCCGTTGCAGGTTTCCACTTTTTTTTGAGTTTTATACAACACGCTCTTCGACGTCCGAGCTGGTGCGCAACACCGCGCTCCCCACGCACAAACGTTCCTTATCGACTGCCATCGCCCATCGTTTCATCGTACCGTACGCGTCTAGTACGCGAGCCGTCTACCGAACCGTCTACTGTCCCATTACCGTCACCAATTTGTACCCACACCGAAATCTGTTTCCGCTGTTCAACTTCTGCCTCCGCCGTACACCTCTGTCAACCTGGACCCGCTTCGCATACGCGCACGACACACCTCTCAAACACGACATCTCTCTCGTCTATACTTTGAACTCGCGCAAGCCCTCCCATTTGCCGATATCGACGACGACGATCTGCGTACCGAGGTTGTGTGTATACTCGCTCCATTTGTCCTTGACACACCTACGGGAGGATTTTTCCTATCAAAAGGAGAATTGTTGGAACTAGAGGAAGAGGATCATAATCCAACATCACCTTCCTCGTCGGACGACAAATCCACGCCGATCTATATCTGTCCGCCTACGATGGAACAGAGAGCTTCTAAACATGCGCAAGTCATCGTATCGCAGGGAGCGAAGCATTCCCCCGAGTTGACTCCAGGTTTACTCACCCCGGAGATCCTCGCTTCGTTCGCACAAAGCTGCAGGCATTATTTCCGCGTCAAGAAAATCGACGATGTCGATCAAGTCTCTCTCGTGGCCGCCGATTTTCATGATGCAGATGTTTCTGATTGGTGGCTAAACAACGAAGCTCGCTTCAAGGCTATGACCTTCGACACCTTCATGTCGGAGATGCGGAAACGTTGGTTAAAGCGTAACTGGGCCGACGAGATTTGTCTTCAGTTGGAGCAGGGTACAATGAACGACGACGATCATTTCGACACCTGGGTCGAAAAGGTCGGTCCTGTTAAAAGGGACTGAGTACCACATGTCCGACGCCGACCTTCATCGTCACCTGAAATTTCGTACCTGTTTCAAACTCCGTCTCGCTGCCTGCTCGGCCGAAGCTATCACGCACACTACCTTCTACGACCTCAAGGAGTTCTTGTCCTTGAAAGACGAAGGCCGTCGTGATGATCTTGCTCAGATCCGCACCGCTGCACGTCGCGCGGTTGCGTCTACGGTGACGACTAAGGGCTCTTCTAAGACGCCAGACCCTTCTACACAAGCTATGTCTGCCGCTCGCTCGGGAAACACCGCCAGACTACCTCCTTTGTCTCAAGAAGAACGCGACTACTTGAAGGCAAATAGCGGTTGCTTCAAATGTCGACGTGCCTTTGTCAATCATTTAGGCTCTGACTGTCCCAATGGTTGCCCCGACCCCCTCACGTACAAACCTCTTCTCGGCTCATCTTCGTTCAACTCTCGCGCTAATGGCTCTGTTCCTACCACCGCTGCGCCCGCTTCTGGGACTTCTGCGAAACCCGTGAATAAGGGTCGCATTGCCGCCGTGGAAGAAGCTCCAGATGATCTTGAAGAGAATTCTGAATACATTGCTGCTGTTCGCACTGGACCCTCTACGTCAAGTCGCCGTGTCGCTCTTTATCCGTCTTCTGTACTCAGCCGCGCCGACGACGACTTGTCCTCCAGTGACGAATCCGAGTACGTCTCTTCCGCCTTTTCGCTTCCCCATTTTTGCTGGACTGCCGTCGTCCACGCTCCATCGTCGTTCTCCGCTGGAGAATTTTCACAAGCAGAAGTTGCTCTCTCGTCGCCAGGCACGGTGGCAGGAGTTCTTGGCTCAATACGATTTCGACATCACCTATGTTGCTGGCGAATTGAATACTCCGGCCGACTCGATGTCTCGCTGTCGCGACCTAGTGTCTGCTGTCGCTGTTGGCGCTGTCTGGGATGCGACCGTTGCTTTGGGCGTTAGAAAGCATGAGCACTCGCGCATTTGCGCGACGCGTCTTGTTGTGTCAACCGATCCGGAATGGCTACAGAAGATTCGTGACGGTTATGCGTCAGACAAGTGGGCTAAAAGACTGGCGGATTTGGTTTGGGACACGGTGAAGGGTGGGTGTGGGGCTGAACACCTTGCTCTTCGCGCTCTGGAGGCTCTGGAACTTGGCCTCCTGGACGGGCACTCTTGGATGGGTATTGTCGTGCGAGACCGTTTGCTATACGTTGGTGAACGTCTCGTTGTTCCGCGCGTCAACGAACTACGAGAGGCCCTCTTCCACCTTGCTCATGACGCTCTTGGGCATTTCGGCGTCGACAAGTCTTATGCTTCGCTGCGGTCAGGGTACTACTGGCCAAACATGAGAAATGACATTGAGGCCCTCTACATTCCGTCTTGTGAAGATTGCCAGCGCAACAAGTCTTCCACTCGTAAGCCCGCTGGACCTTTGCATCCTCTGCCTGTCCCTGATGGGCGTTGCGAGAGCGTAGGACTGGATTTTGTAGGACCACTTCCTGAGGACGAAGGCGCCAACTGCATATTGACGATGACCTGCCGGCTTAATTCTGATTTCCGGGCTGTTCCTTGCAGAACTGACATTTCAGCAGAAGACCTCGCGGCTTTGTTTTTCCGTCACTGGTACTGCGAGAATGGGCTGCCTTCGGACATTGTTTCGGATCGCGACAAATTATTTGTGTCCCGTTTCTGGAAGGCGTTGTGCCGCCTTACAGGAGTGAAACAGAAGATGTCCACGGCGTATCATCCTGAAACGGACGGCGCGAGTGAACGTTCTAACAAGACCTTGATCCAGGCACTTCGTTTCCATGTCCAACGGAACCAGAAGGGCTGGGCGCGTGCTCTACCTCTCGTTCGTTTCAATTACATGAACACAGTGAACGCTTCAACAGGGTTTTCGCCTTTTCAACTGCGTCATGGTCGGTCACCTCGCATTCTGCCTCCTGTCTTTGCGACGCCTCTGCAGGAGCCTGAAGAACTAGACGCCGCTAAGGTCATTCACGCTGCTGAGGCTGATGTGATGGAAGCTCAGGATAACCTTTTACTTGCCAAGACGACGCAGGCTTCGAACGCCAATAAACACCGCGGTGAAGAACGCCACTACGCTGTGGGCGATTGTGTACTACTGTCAACATTCCATCGTCGCCGTGACTATATGCGCAAAGGAGACCATAGGGTAGCGAAATTTATGGTTCGCTACGACGGTCCTTATCGTGTGGTGCAAGCGTGGCCAAACTCATCCGTCTACACTCTCGAATTGCCGCCTACCATGGATATTTTTCCCACTTTCCATGCATCTCTACTCAAACCTTTCAACGAGAACGACGATGAACTTTTTCCCTCACGAGCGCATGCAGAGCCAGGTCCAACTATCACTCCTGATGGTCCTGAGCATTTCGTCGAGCGTATCATAGATCGTAGACCTCGCGGCCACGGTTTTCAATATCTGGTACGGTGGGTCGGGTACGGTCCTGAGCACGACCAGTGGATGCCTGGTGCGGAAGTTTGCGACCTTGCGCAACTCACCGAGTTCTTACGAGAGAACAACTTGCCTGATCCTCAGGCAGAGGACTAAAATTTTTTCAGGATGGGTGAGAGTGTAACCTCGTAGGTTACGACATGCGCTTTCCTTTCTATTCCACCTTCCTTTATAGTACACTCGTTCATAGATCACGGCCTTAGTACTTCTTTTCCCATTCCCACGTTTCCCATTGGTCCCCCTCGTTTAGTGCCGCAATACATATAAAACCCGCACTCTCCCTTCAAGCCTCTTTAGTTTCTCCCTCTTGGCTCGAAGGTATGTTACCCGACTCTTTACGTACCGCGATACTTGTACTGAGTTTCTCCCTCTTGGCTCGAAGAATAAACATTGTAAAAACTCCGTTTCTGAGTGTTACCTGCCGTTGCAGGTTTCCAATGAGATTTGTTTTGAGTGCTTTGATCCCAGCTTTATTGTTGCCAATAGGAGATATATCATCAACATAGAGGATAAGCATCAACGTCCCCCCTTGTTGGTGATATATGTATACACCAGCATCGGACTCAATACGTTCAAAGCCTAAAGCTACAAGCGTATTGTGTATTTTGATATTCCAAGTTCGTGAAGCTTGTTTAAGTCCATAAATGGCTTTCTTAAGCAAACAAACATGGTTCTCTTTTCCCTTCTCTACGGAACCTTCTGGTTGTTCCATATAGATTTCCTCATCCAGTTCGCCGTACAGGAATGCTGTTTTTACGTCCAGTGCCTCAATTTCCCAATTCTCGAGTGCAGCCATAGCCAGTAGTGTGCGGATGGACTCAAAACGTGCAACTGGTGAGAAGGTTTCTTGATAATCGATTCCTTCAACTTGCGTGAAGCCTTTTGCTACAAGACGTGCTTTGTAACGACCGTCAGATTTGACTGCAAAGACCCATTTGCATTTGACTATTTTCCGTGAAGGGTCTGGTCGTTTAACAAGCTTCCAAGTGCCATTCTTCATTTGAGAGGCAATTTCATCTCGTGCAGCAGCGTACCATAAATCTCTATTGTCACTTTTCATTGCTTGTTTCCAAGTCTGAGGAAATTTGTTCAGTGCAAACACCGTGACATATGATGACCATATATGTTCTAGAGATTCAGATTGACCCTCCGATTGACTCGGTAGATCAGATGGGAGATCAATGTTCAATTCCTCCGGTGTCGAAGGTAATCTAGAAGATCCAGGTACTGGATTAGACGCTGCACGTCTTACTGGTCCAGGTACTGCTGGCTTCGTTGATTCTCTCCATTTAGCCGTTTGCTCCTTTTGTCGCTTTTCAACACCCTTATCGCGTGCAACTGCCTGTTCATTACGCTTCACTTCGTCGACTGGATTAAAGCCAAGCGAAGGATTCTTTCCAGCAGTTGATCTCTTTGGTCGAGACGGTGGTTGCTGCTGTACTGGTTGACGTGCGTTTGAACGTGAAGGCTGAGGCAGTGCTTGCTGCGGTCTACTGACTGGTGTGCCGCGGGTATTACGACTGGGTGCTCTCGGCTGAGGTACAGGCTGCTGAGGAGGATTCTGTGGTTCTTGTTGTCTTGGATGATTATCATCTCTATCATCAAGCTCATTGTGACCAGCATCATTGTCCTCATCAACAAAAGGTAAATCAATATTATGTAGAGGTTGTGGATTATCGTCGGATTGGGGTGTTTGGAAAGAGAAGTATCAAGATCGGTACGATATGGGAAAGTATTCTCGTCAAATTTACGTCGGTCGCTAAGACTATCCGTTGTTTATCCCAGAACCGGTAACCCTTAAGACCAGGTTCATATCCAACGAATATCATAGGAGCTGCCTTGGCAGACAGCTTGTTCTGACAACGTTCCTTGTGTATAAAGACGTATGCGCGACATCCAAATACACGAAGGCGAGAAATATCAGGTTTTTCACCCAAAATTTCTCAATAGGTGTGTGCCAATTAAGACGCTGACTTGGTAGGCGGTTATAAACGTATACGGCAGCCTCGCATGACAACTTCCAAAAGCCGTTAGAAAGACCAGCGTGGTAACGCATGGCTTCTGCTTTATAAACAATTGTCTGCTGCCATCGTTCCGCTCTACCATTCTGCTGATGTGAATAAGGCGTGGATGTCTGACGTTCTATACCGTACTGATGTAGGTATTTAGTGAACTCATCATTCAAGAACTCTGTACCCCTATCACTGTGAAACTTCTTCATCTTTCGACCAGTCTGGTTTTCCGCCCATGTTATCCATCTCTTAAACTCGGATAATGCTTGGTTTTTATGCTTGAGGTAACATTGTTCCCCCATACCAGTAGCATTGTCTAAGAGAGTCATGGCGTACTTATAACCATCAATCGAAAGCGAAGGAAATTCAACTAAGTCCGAGTGAACCAGTTCTAGTGGCTCCTTGGCCCGTGATAAAGAGGGTGGTTTTGGAAGTTGCTTTCCTCGACCTAGTTCACATCCGTGGCATGGAGCAGTTGAGGACGGAACAGAGATACGCTCAGGTAATCCCTTAGTCCCTTTGTGAAGATTCTCAACAATGCGCTTCCACGGATGTCCTAGCCTATTATGCCACAACAGATAATTATCAGAGGTCTTTATGGCTGCTACTGTCTCTTGTTGGTTTACTATGCGCGCATTTATGTGGTACATGCCTGCGTCGTCACAGTTACCTACAGGAAACCTTTGCCCTTGTGTTGTATAGTCCAGCCTTTCGCTGTGATTTGACTTGTATAGCCATTGGCCAAAGCCTTACAAGGTGCAAAGAATCGAGTAACTGCGTCTGGGATATAAAGAACGTTCTGAAGGGTGGCACGGCTTACTACACCATTTTTGAGCGTTGTGTCAATAATCACAGTCCCCCTTCCCAATATCTGAAGTGACATTTTCCTTCCTGCAACCGAACAGAATCCGGGTTTCACTGCAGCGGAATATTGTACAAAGTCAGAATATTGGTTAGTGATATGGCTACTCGCGCCACTGTCAATAAGCCATTGGACAGTATCATGCTCATGCGAGGAATAGAGTGAACCAGTGATCATTTGAAAGACTCAGTCTCGAATACAGGCATAGTTTCTACGTTAACACTTTGAACTCGTGCTTTTCCTTTTCCCTTCTGATCCTTTTTCCCATTCTTGTTGTCCTGTTTCTTTTGTTCTGCTGCTGATTGTTCTGCGCTCCAGACAACTTGTTCTTCCGAGTATTGTTATTGGACGATTTAGTGTCCCAGTGCTCCTCGGTAGAGTGATTGGTCTTGCCACATCTGTCACATCTCTTTGAACCTTTATTGAATCGCTTGACGTGAGTTATCCTTGAAGCAGAGGTGCCTACTTCGTTAGAAAGATGCCTAGTTTCCTCGGCTTCAATCTTAGGAATGATGTTACTCAAGGTCAAGTTCTTCAGGTCATCGATAGTGCTGATGTATGCGGATAAAGCAAGATCATATGAAGGAGGAAGTTTTCCCAGCAACAGGAAAGCCTTCATTTTGTCGTCAAGAGTGAGACCAGCAGTAGCGACATCTTTGATCATGGTCTGGTACTTTTCGATCTGAGGACGTATTTCTTGATTTTCATCAAAGACCAGGTTGTTCAATTTCTTGAACACAACCATGCTCTCGAGTACGTTGGACTTTTGTACTCTTTCTTCATGGTGTCCCAGATGTACTTTGCATCAGTGATCTTATCGTCGTCAAGTTTGGACTTGATAATATCGAAAGAAATCTTTGACAAGAGGTATCCAGCCGCTTGTATATTCAACGTCTTCCATTTAGCAATCACTGCTGCATCAGCAGGAGAGCCTGGTTCCGTGCTAGCTCCGGTGACAATGTCCCAACCATCAATGAACATCAGAGTGGCCTGCATAGCCATCCTCCATTCTTGATAGTTATTGCCTTTAAGAACTGGTTTGTCATCCTTAGCTAGCTTCTGGATTTCGTCGGAACTCATGGTAAGAAGAAGTATACAATATCAAACTCCTTTCCGTGAAATCTACTATAGTATTCGTTGACCAACAGGGGTATTTCTGGTAGAAGCGGTTCAAGAGCGTTGTCCTCTACGTCACTATCTTCGTCTAGAAGATGTTCTACTTCAGAATCAGATTCTGATGCAGATTCAATCGTATCTGGTATGTCTACCTTTGATTGACGTGGCGGAGATTCGATTAACGTAGACGCTGATGAAACTGCAACTGCTGTGATCGCGGATATAGATTCTTCTTCTCTGGTGTGAGGTTCCGGAGATGGTGAGGATGGAGTTGAATTGTTGCTAACAATAAGATCCCAATCAAGATGCGGTTCTTCTCCAATATTCTCTGGATTGATTTCACCAAGCTGTTCGTTGTTAGGAGCAATGTATTGTCCTTCAGAGCATACAGCAACTAGATCGGTGTCTTCAAAGTAATCAGCTCTGTCTTGTCCAAATAGACAATATGGACAAGGTTGAGTGACACAAGACAAGAGATATCTTTCAGAGAATACGAAAGATGTATCGCACTTGTTTATGGTATCAAAGAAGTGATCTCGTTGTTTACAACGCGGTGCCAGATTTTTACAAGTTTATCTACAGGAAACATAAGACGCGTTACTAACGATTCGACAAGACGGCAGAGATGAAGGAAAGGTGGTACAAAAGTACTACAAGTACAACTACAGAAACTTGTTGAAAGTGACCGTGTACAAATGTACAAATACACATCGCAATATTTTATATGTTACATGTGCGGTATTGCTCAAGTTTCAGTCGCCCGTTTACTTGCTATTTCTAGCTACCATCCCGTCCAACATCTGGAGAAGCTCATTCTCCTCAGTCGGCTGCTCGACGATCTGTCCTTCCTCAGCTGGCTGTGACCAGTCTCGAATTTGATCCTTGACCTCTTCGGACATTGTGGTCCAGTCATCGTTCTGCTTGAGGCGCCAGGCGATGATTTGAACGAGCTTTTGCTCGCTGAACTTGTCGTTGCCTTGGACAACCTGCATAGCAGTGTGGAAGTCGTCGTGTCGGAGCTGGAATGGTTCCCGTTCCCCATCTGTGCGATACCAGACAAAACCGTGTTGCATCATTATTGCAACTCGAGCTGATGCTGCAATAAATTTGTACGACTCGATTTGGTCCTCTTCAAGCGCAAAGAACAGGCAACAACCTCCTCCTTCGATGTTCGACTTGAGCACCACACCATTGTCCGTGATGAAAGACATGGCATCCATGATGTGTGGCTCGGCATTGGTGAACTTGCCATCCCAGATCTTGTCAGCGATGTCCTGTGCGTTTTGCAACGCAGTCCCGGTCAATTCGTCCCACTCGAAGCAATATGAGCTCGCATCATGAAGCTCAGTGGTTGGAGCGACAGGGCGCTCTTCCCCAAAGAACTCCTCAATGGTTTCGACGGGCTCGTTGACGGTGGTGGTGCTCGAGGTGACTGGTGACTGCAGAACCATAGGGACATCCTGTTCGACGTTAACGGGTACGGCTGGAGTGTGTGGGCGAGGTGGTTGACGAGGAAGTGGAGACCGGCTCCGTTCGCTGCGACGGGCGGCATGGGCTTGCTCCAGTTCAAATTGGACTTGTCCGCGGTGATTTGTGCAGAAACCTCGTCCACGAGGTGCAGTCGGCTGCCTTTGGGGTTGAGTAGTGTTACGGCGGCGTTGCTGCTCGTTGTAGAGCTCGGCGAGTCGAGGAGTATTGTCCCCCCTTTGACGCATGTCTGCGTGAACGGAGGTGCGGATGTTGTTGACTATTTGGTTCACCGCTTCCTGTGGACGTGGACGTGGGCGAAGGGATTCGCGGTCGAAGGTGGCAGGAGGGGCGCGACGATTGTTAGACCGTGTGCTTTGCAAATTTCCCCCCTCTCAATTGGCGCGGCGAGCTTCTCTAGCCTTGGTATTCCATTGATGGTTCGGGATGGTACGGAGAAAGAATGTATGATGGTGATGGTCCGTTGTAAATTCTACACGATCGTAATCAAACCTTAGCTGGTTTGGTTCGATTTGTCGAATTTGCAGAGTGTTACCTCCGGCCAGGCGAACTCGCTCAGTACGTCTTTCCAAAAACTGTTCCCAGTTCCTGGAACGCTGTTCAGCCCTTTCGAAGATAGCATTGGTACGGCGGGCGGGCATGTTTAAAATTCGTGGGTGAAACGGAATGCGGGTCGAAGTGCTTGTCGGTTATTGGTGTCGATCCTTAAGATAATTCTCGGAAGTGTGCGAGGAATTTCTGTGAAGGGAATAAACTGTGAGAAAAACTCTTGCACAAGAGATTCTTCACGAAAATTATCCCCAAATTCGACTTCAACCGAACGATAAGCAATGGTGAAACAAATAGAGCATGCGTAACTAATATGCAAATGTGCAGGAGACAAAATCTCCGTGAAACCAAAAGTTACAAAGATCGACATAAGCCCCTACTAAATTCTACAAAAACCGACAAATTGGGAATGCCAAGGGTGTTAACTGTGCATCGTACACAGCTCCCTTTTAGTCCCCTGAGTCACGAGCTCAAGGTAACGCCTACTTTCCCTCCTTTCACGACTTTTCACAGCCTCCCAATTGTCTAAGACAAAAGACCCTTTCGATCACCTCTGGACGCCACCTTATTGGGCTTTGTCCGAGTAGGTGCGTGATTCTGATAGTGAATCACAAGCCAAGAACACTTATGAGGTGTAGGCTACCGATTGGATGTGACTGTGCGTGTGTTCCAGGGGTAAGAAAGCAGGGGCAATTCTGTAGAAAATAGTTATGGGAAAAATGGGCGAGGAGAGGCGAGGCTTAGTCTACTACAACTGGGTCTTCTACTACAAAGTGGCCTACAATGTGTAGAAAGAAATGTTACTCACGAAGTAACAGTTGTGTAGTGTCGAGCTTGAGGATGGTCTCAGAGTAGAGGAGTGGTAAGAAGAGTTAGAAGCCGGGGCTCATAACCTGTTTGAAAGTTACAAGTGTAGGGGATGACTAGGAGAGTCAACTAACTCTGGGAGTAAGTGTCTTATTATTTCTCTGCTCTCTAGGAGCGGTATATATACATGTCTGTAACTAGATTACTAATGCTACAGTAATGTCATATGAGTAAGGATTGGTAATCCTATGAGTAATGATTGGTAATGCACAGTCCTGCTTGCAATACTACTGAATAGAGAATGTAAGCGATGACTGAGCATCCTACATAACTGAATGGTGCAGACTGAGCCTTTAGTAAGCTCAATAGTAAATACATTTGGTATATGAAATATGAGTCATGCAGAAGCCTCATGGTACTTCTGCTATTCAGTCATGGAAACTACTGGAACACGATGCCATATGGTGCAAGTATCGCATCGTGTGTGACCATAAGGATGGTGGAATCACATGCTATGTACTATCTGATCTACATTGTCCATAGATCTGATGTCCGATAATCAGCGATACAATCTCGCTTTGACACATCGCTGCAGCGCTGGTCGGTAAGTAAATCAGAGATTGCGTTGCAATTGCCTTCGGTCACTGACACTGTATAGAAATGTTATCACAGCTAGACATTAGTACTGCCCTACCAAAACCATTTCCAAAACACCGTCATCCTCATACCTCAGTGTACCTCTGTTGCTCCAAGTCTTTTCATTGCATCAGCACTGGTTGGTAAGTACATTGTTATTGTTGTATGCATTGCATGTGCCTTGTGTCACTGAACTGACATTGTAATCACAGCTAGTTGTCTTACCATTTATTCAACCCCTTTCCACATTTGCAACATCCAACACCATCATGCAGTTCTCAACCTCTCTCATTCTGTTTGCCGCCATTGCTACCAGCGCACTCTACACCACCACTGTGTTTGCCATTCCATATGGCAGTGCATTGACAGGATCCTACTACCCCACTTCCCCTGCCAACTCTGCCAATCGACATGTATCTCATGAGATTGATTTTGCCAAACGGGGTTTATGGCCAGGAAGAGGACACTCCCTTCTCTTCCAGAGCCAACTCAAGAACAAAAACTTCTCCTAAACTCTTTATCACTGTCACAGATTTTCAATGTTTCTACAAGACTTGCCTTACCAGGCAACGGTATTATTGGGAATATTTAAGCGCTTGTCAAGCACTTATCCAGCACTTATCCAGCGTCTATTTAGGTGCTTATCCAGCGCTTATCAGGTGCTTATTCCGGCGCTTATTCTCAGTGCCTATCAATTGATGCGCTGATGCGCCTCCTGTCTCTGATGCACTGATGTGCTCCTTTCCTTATCTGTGTATCACATGATAGAACTCTCTGGAATCTTGTGGAACATGCTGGAACTATGATGTCATAGTATAGAACATTCCATTAGATGATGTCATAGTTCTTAGAACCTTCTGGAAAAATCTAGCCTTGTCTTAGAACAAGCTAGAACAAGTCTAGCCTTGGAGCTGGGTCATGGGGTCAGGTCATGGGGACAATTGCTATTGGTTGATTATTGAAGTGGCACCACTAGGGCATAGGGCATGCTTAGTAAGGTAGATTACTTCGCTTACTCATGTAGGTATTAGGGGTCTTAGGGTAGTACCTGGGGTCCTCCCCTTCATGTATATATAGAGGCACTCCTGAGGGCATATTACCTCGGTCTTATCCTCTCTGTTGATCAAGGACTACTTCGTACTCCCCAGTACTCACGCTCACCAACACTCTACTCTCTATCTCACTATCTCCCCCTCAAGTTTAACATTTATCTGGTGAGTGTAACCTTAACTGTTACATTTGGATAAGACTGCCCTACTCCCTCACGTCTCTGGACATGCTGGAGGTTTCTTCCCCTTTCTTCCATGTCTTGTGCCTGCGCGTGGGCTCCCTCACAATTCCTCTAGACATAGAGGTAGCCGGACCATAGTTGTGTCTAGGCTTTGCATTTTATACACACAATTTGAATCATCCTCTCACCTGACGCTCCTAGAGCTGATCAGAGCAGGGGTTGGCATTATGCCAGCAAGATGAGAGTGTGCCGCCCCACAGGTGATAGTGTCACGGAGCAACTGCTGCTAGACTGATAAACCCTAAACAAGGGTGAAGTGGATGTGGGGTGGAAGTGGAAAGGGATCTCCAACAACAACAACAAGGTCAAAGTCAATGATAAGCAGGCAAGCAGGCACAGAGGCCGGATACTAGCAGTGCAACTGACAGAGTTAAGAAGGTGCTACATGCAGTAACTCACCTAGCAGTGCAAACGACAGAGAGGTCAAGATGCAGAGCTAGGGAGAGTAAGGTCTACTATATATACTGTGTCTGGATGGCCTGTGCACAAGTTCCCACACTAGGGTACAGAGTAACTGCGGAGCTGGAGTAACAATAGAACAATAATGGACCAGTGTAACAATCAGGCACCAGGGTACGTAAGACAATAGAACAATAGACTTGAGAACAATAGAACAATAGAAGAGGAACAATAGGACAACAGAAACTGGGGGAATCCATGGGGAATCCCTAACAATAGGCAGAAGACAATAGACAGGATACAATAGGACAATAGGGACTGGGGGAATCCCTAACAATGGAAGAATGATAATAGAACAGTAGCCTAGGTTGATCTGAAACTGCTCCGGATTGGGTCTAGGGTTTGGATCTGGACTATTGATGAATAAGGCAGGATGTCATGTGACCCGGGTTAAGGTTAGGTCTAGTAACACTCCTAGCCGCAAGATAAGCGCTCTAGATAGGCGCCTGATACTGTAAACTGGTGACTGTGATGGAAAAATCCGGTCTCTGTTGGACAATCCATGTCAGATAGTGGAGTCTGTGACACGGAGACGGGGCTCGACGTGACAAACAGGGACACGAAGTGGAAAACGACAAGGAGGTGGTGGCAGGCGTAGAGCACAATGCTTTCACCAGCTATCAGACTTTGTTCAAGTTACTAGCCCAGTAAAGACCAAGTTAGTATTCTGACTACCAGCTATGTAGTACAGAGGGGATTTGCTTACCTAGCCCAGTAAAGACCAAGAGGTCGAGATGGGGGCTAGGAGCGTACATGCAGCAATATATATAGACTTCAGGGACCTGCGCACAGACCATGTTGAGGGCAGGCTTTGCAAGAAGCCGTGTGAATGAAGAACAAAAGAACTACCTAAAGGAGAACAATAGCTATTGTCTAGACCTTGCCAAGAACTCTACCCGTGAAAGAATCTATCTAAAAGGAGACCAACTATTGTATTCCATTCCCACACCTGTGAGAACATCCTTCCATAAAGAGAACAATAAGGAAAGAACAAAAGGAGTCCATGTGGACGTCATTTATGACATCAAACTCTAGCTATGGGCTGACCCATGTGTCTGTAGCCATGTGGGCTTACTTAAGCTAAGTCACATGCCAGTGTGACGTAGTAGCAAGTAATGTGACCGTGTGGAGCGTCTAAGCCACGTGATACGGGCGCTTAATAGACGTGAAAAGGGAGTTTATGCAGAGAAGGTTGCAACTGAGCTGCAGCCCGGAGTTTTATAGATAAAAACAAGAGGTAAATTGCGAAAATTAAGGGCTAGTCAGGCCATCCATGACAGTCTGGTGTCAGACGCTTGTTATGAGAGCTAGACAACAGAACAAGAAGCCCATGAGTGCCCAGGCACAAATAGGGTAAGTTGTTCTGGCCAGAATTAGGGTCAGTGAAATACTTATCCGCCAACCATTTGCCGCACAGGTGGAACTGTGACAGAGATCATTTTTACCACCAGACCTGGAGAGAGAGTCCAGGCCAACGCCGGCACTATCCCATGCACACACAGCACCTCACCTTTATGGAGATTTTGTTTTGCACACCACTGAGCTGACAAGCTCATCACACATTGTCACACAGTCACCACGCTAGTTTCCCGCTACATCCCCTTCATGTCTGGTTGCAGGGCCCCTTAATCCATCCCCATCCACAACAAAGTCACTGGACTTCAGGAACGCCTTACCGTCTCAAAGAAGACACTCTGCAAGTTCAAAGATGCCGGCAAGCCTTGCCAACTCAAATACGCCAATAACAAGCCTGTCATCAAGAGAATCAATCTTGAGGAACAGGCTCAAATGACCATTGAGCATGAGGAGAACCAAGCTTGCATGAGCAAGGTTTCCCATCTCATTTCTAAACTCAACCATCTCGGCTAGATCAAGAAGCAGGAGAAGGAAACAGCTGAAAAGCTTACCCTTCTTCAGTGTATCAAGGAGGGCAACAAACATGCTTACATTCCCACTCCCACTCCTCTCCCCACCAACCTCCACTTCCGGAAGACGAAGTTTATGCTTTGTCAACAGGAGTTCAAACCAATGGTCACAACAGCCAGTCAAACTTCAAAGAATTCATTTTTCTACCAGTTATAATATGGGTATATGAAAAGAAAGTGCAGGTCCAAGCTCTGGTAGATTCAGGAGCCACAACCAGGTTCATCTGTAAGTCAGTTGTTGAAAGTAAAAATCTGGTAACAAGTCAACTGGCATCATTGTTTAACATTACCAATGTTGATGGTACTCCCAATAAAGATGGTCAAATCACTCACTCAGTACGTGCATACCTGGAACTAGGTTTGCACAGAGAAAGACAACCCATGCCCATTACTGATCTTGGTAGTAAACAAACAATTATTGGGATGACCTTCTTACACTGCCACAATCCGGAGATAAATTGCGCAAATAGTGAGTGGAGATTTACCAGATGTACTAAACTCTGTGCCCCAAGAGCTTGTAGAAACATCACTGTAACTCAAGAAGAGATGGATGAGCTTGGGTTATCTAAGGGAAATTTGGTGTCAGGCCACCTGGACGGCATAGAAAGTGTCTACCCGGACAACTCTCACATCCACTGGATTGAATTATATAATCCAGCAGACCAAGAAATGGCAGAAATAATCACTGAACACTCTGAAAATGAAGATGAGGGCTTTGAGAACAGCTTTGACAAACAAGAATCAGTAAATTGGAAGCCATTAGTACTGAAATATCTATGGGAATTTGGTGACGTCTTTTCAAAGAAAAATCAGAACACGTTGATACGCCTGGAAATTGGCTAGGCGCGGAGACCCAGCAGCAGCCCGCCATTTGCGCAGCCCGCGTCATCCTGAGCAGCAAATCCCTTCACTTTCCCAGCGTCGCGGGCACGAGGAGTTCACCGAGGTCACGAGGAGTTTGCCGAGGATCCAAGGACTTGACAAGGAGCAGCAACACGCCGGAAACATCCGAGGCCAAGAACTTGCACCGAACTCTGACTCGCAGACACACCCCTTTTGCATTGGAGCATGGGTTGGCCAGCCACCAAGTGTTTCAGACGCAGGTCGGACCAACAATAGAAGAAAATTGACTCGTGAACCCCATTTCAGGAAGACTCCTATCACGCCACGCTGTGCAACTCTTGGATGGCACCTCATCACCTGCTCGCAACGGTTGGCGCCCCTTCAGCGCAAGGGTGCGTGCCGCTTCTCCGCGTCGACCAACGCTGTGTCCTGCTGGGCGTCGACTTGCTGGACATTTTGCCTCCGCGAACAGAAGTATTCTGCCACCATGTTTCCTCACTCTCGCATTTGGGTTTAGGACAAAGAAGGAAAGGTTTAGGAGAGGGTCTTTAGGGTATATAAAAAGGTGTTGCCTGTACTACGTAGAAAATCAATCAATCCCCACCCCAGTTCTCAGAGTACAGTCTACACTTTGCACTCGCGTTGAGGGAGTCTTGTTGCACCAATAGCTGTAGTCATCCCTGCGTTGTCTCACTGCGTCTTTCTCCACGTTTATGTCCGCTGCGCCTACCATCGACAACCCGCCTCGTGTTTTCCGTTATTGTCCCACAGTTCCCCACTTACCAGATGGTCGCTGCCCATACCGCCCACGCCCGCGCAAGGTTCTTTGTCGCTACCCTGTCATCCCTGTGCCCACGCCGCTGCCAGAACCCTCAGTAGCGCCTACGGTATCCCCTGAGCAATCTACTCCTAAATCACCCTTGCCAGCGCCGTCCGTTGCCTCCGTCGCGGACACGCTTGATAACTGCTCCTATTGCAACACTCAGAGCGACCATCCGATTCCCTTGCGCTCAGGACCTTTCGTCCCACTCAGCTGCGATTGCCCGTGCGCGCCGCATCCAGATTGTTGGCTGTCACCAGACTTTGAAGGCGGGGACCACAAGTGCGAACTAGTACAGTTCAATCTTACAAGCTCTACCAACGTCGTCGTTGGCCACGCATTCGCTTGCAATACGCATCGCTGCTCGGAAGGTGTTGTTCTACACTATCGCCCCCGCGCGCAGTCTATCGAGTTGAATTGACTGCGGCCTTATATAGCCTTACGCTGCAACTCGTGCTCCAGTAGTTTGTCTTTCCCTTGCGGTTCCTTTCGGTTTCGTTAAACTGCGTTTGCTTCTTAACTGCGTTATTTTACTGTGTTATTGCGTCTGTGTTTCACCTTCACTGCATCGAGTTTACTGCATTCACTTTCACTGCACCCGCGTTTTACAGCGACTACTTTCATCTTCACCAGCGACCGTGTTTTGTGTTCGAGATTTGTAATGCACCTGTCTTTACCATCCGCGTCTTTCCGCGTGCCGTTTTACTACAAGTCACAACATCTCCCGCGCATTCTCATTGAGTCACGCTAAAACTCTTCCGCTTTCACCGCGCCGACTAGCCCCTTTTGCCCGCGGTACACATGGTAGTTTGCCCGTCTAGCTCCATTCACATAAAGCCTATATCACAAATCTCGTCGCTCTTTACAGCACAGGTAAAACTAGGACTCTAAGACCACCTCGCACACGATCACACTTTTGTGCTCCCACACCTTTACACTTCTATTGCCACTTCGTGGTTGGTTGTGTTGTCTTTAAGGTTGTACTTAGTTTTGGAGCGTGACTCAGTGTCTCAACGCGCCCTTACGCAAACCATACAATTACGCAATTGAATTTGAGGAAGGTGCCTCCTTTCCCAAAGCGGCTAAACTATACCCGCTGTCTCCAACAGAAAAGAATTCTCCAGACCAATGGATCAAAGAGGAACTCAGATAAAGTTACATCCACAAATCAAAAACTCCGATTGCAGCATCTGTGTTCTTCTTCAAGAAGAAAGATGGCTCGTTGCACCTTGTGCAAGACTACTGGGAACTGGACAACATCACGGTGAAAAACTGGTATCCCATACCTCACATCAATGATTTAATTAATTCGTTGAGCCAGGCTAAGGTCTTATCAAAGATTGATCTTAGATGGGGTTACAGTAACATTTGCATCTGAAAGGGTGACAAATGGAAAATGGCATTCATCACACACTGCAGCCTTTTCAAAGCCAAGGTGATATATTTCGGTTTTAGCAACGCACCTGTGACATTCCAAGCCATGATGAATGAAACCCTGAGTAATTTGATCTTAGAAGGACATGCCATGGTGTATCTTGAAGACATCCTGATCTTCACAGAAGACAGTTACTTGCTGCTATGTCACACTGGCATGTGACTCAGCTTAAGTAAGACCACATGGCTACAACCACATGGCTCAGCCCATAGCTAGGGTTTGACGTCATAGATACTGTTCACATGGACTCATATTGTTCCTTTGCCATTGTTCTCTTGATGCAAGAGTGTTGTCACAGGTGTGGGAATGGAATACAATAACTGGTCTCCTTTTAGATAGATTCTCTCATGAGTAGAGGTCTTGGCAGAGTCCAGACAATAGCTATTGTTCTCCTTTAGGTAGTGCTATTGTTCTTCGTTCACACGGCTTCTTGCAAAGCCTGCCCTTAACATGGTCTGTGCGCAGGTCCCTGAAGTCTATATCAACAGCTGGATGTACGCTCCTAGCCCCCCATCTCAACCTCTTGGTCTTCACTGGGCTAGGTAAGCCACACCCTCCTGTACTATATAGCTGGTAGTACAAATACTAACTTGGTACCTACTGGGCTAGCTACTTGAACAAGGTTTATAGTTGGTGAGAGCATTGTGCTTAATGCCTGCCACCACCTCTTCGTTGTCGTCCACATTGTGTCCCTTTTTGTTGCCTCAAGCTTTATCTCTGTGACATTAGGTCGAGATTGTTTTGTAAGCCCTGGGTCCCCCATTCCCACCATTTTTGAATGTTTATTCCTATTTGACAAGTACATCTCTGGTCTCCTCATACCGTTGAACTACACTTACCTCATCTGTTTCTACCCCCTGTGCGTTGTTTAGTGCCTAAAGACACGCGCCCCCGTTTTTCTAAGAACCTCCCTACAGCTGAGCCTCAGCTGAAGAGGTCTCTTCCATCATCCTTCCTCGACGCTCTTGCTGACACTAGCGTTAGCAAGGCCGGCAAGCGGCAAGTACAATTCCTGAAGATTGAAGGAGATATTACTTTTGGAGCCAGATTTGTAAGTAACTTTAGTGCTTGTAGCAGCCTGAACAAGTAATTTTGTTTGGAATAGCTTCCTCAATGAGTAATCTATAGTAGGTTGGTGTTTGTCTTCACTTCAGCACACAATCATTCTTGAAAGAAGAGGGACTGTGCTGTATTGTTTGAAGTGCAACAATGGGTGTGAGTACAGAATTAAAACAAGTTTGTGGAGTAGAGCATGAATATAAGGATTGTTTGACATGCATCTTCTTCTTAATGGTGTAGAACTATGTTAGAAGATCTGAATACAATCTGGTAAACTGCAAGAGCAGGGTCACAAGTGATTATATTATTGATAGCAAATTGAATAAATCATATAGTGTGAAATAGTTCATTGCACCTGTGGTGCCATTCTACACGGGTCTTTCTATCACAGAGCAGGGCAAGATTGTGAACTAGATTGTCTCACACATACCAGAGGCAGAAGGTACAAGAGAGAAATGGCAAGGCTCAGCAATGAATGCACATGCAGCCACTCTGGTCATTGCTTACCGTTGGCGATTTGATATTCAGGATGACCCTACATATCCAAAACACCTTGATAAAGCAGAACTGGAAGTGTATTCTCTCAAACGCGCATGGGAGTATCAGAGAAATGATGAGGAAGATTGGTTCCAAGTTGATTTAGACCATGAATGCCTGACTTTGTTTAAAGAGCATTTGCTGGATGGTATCAGTGGGGGCTAGACACAGGAGAACATCAGGAGAGCTGGGATCCATATGCAGGTCTGCCATCACATTGGAATCATGGTGATTTCTACCCCAACAATGAGGATGAGGTACTGAAGGTGAGTATAGCATTATTTATCACATTTTCAGCGAACCTTTATCTGCTCTAGTGTGGTCCAAATTACGCTCCCAAATTGGCTGCAGATACACAAGCCTGAAGATCAGAGCCACTTTCCGAGAGTCAGAATAAACAAAAAAAGAAAAATTTGTGTTGTTCCCAGACAAGTAATGGCCAAAGTTGCACGCAACACTGTACAATAGTTCTCTCTGAAGTCTTACCAAACATTTTCATCTTGATAATTATGTCTGTGAGAAGGAGATGGAGACATCAGAATGTACTAGCTGTTGTCAAACACAACAGCAAAGACCTTTACTGTACCACAGGAAAATGAGCCGGCAATGATTCAGACAACTCAGATGTGGCACCTAAGTGGAAGCCATGCCACAGCCACAAGTGTAGTTTTATGACCCCATACCATGTAGCATACATGAAAGTGACATAGTTACATGTGGATACAGCACCCAATTAGTGGCCACACAAACCTACATTCAACAAGTTCAAACAATGCAGCATACATATAGACTACATAGATACATTCATACATACATAAACTTCTAATTGGCTCTCTTACAGAAATTGTCGTGTTTGTGTTATCAACTGCATATGTTATTAATACCCAGATCGAATTATTGATGCTATATTACAACTCAACATACAATGTTAATTTTTACAGATATATTTCTTGCCATTTCTACCCTTGCGCCATTTCTAGCGCTGGCCTTGCGCCATTTTCACCCTTGCGCCAAATTTAGCGCTGTCCTTGCCAGCGTGACAGCATAATTTTGAAGCTCTGCAGGGCAAACATGAATTGCTAAGACAATCTGAGTATTAAACATAGTACTATATGTTGCTTATTGACCACTTCAGCTGAGAATGAGCCTATGCATTGGATTGAGCCGCTTGAACTACGTGACCGTTCTCAAGTATAAGTCCTTCACTGGCAACAACCAGAGCCCCTGCTACTTGCTTTCTCCAAGCTCCCCGACGTTGTGTGGGGATGCCTCCTCAGGTTGCAAGCAAGGCAATTGTTTTGAGTCCTCGCTCGGGGTCTGACCAACTGAGCCTCGGACTCCTCGCTTTGACACTTCCACAGATACTCAATAACTTGATCTTGAAGACCGACCTCTGGGCCCATGGGTTGTAACGCGTTGTATGTCATTCGTAGTATCTGTGCACGACCTGCCTTCTACACGATAGCCGACAGATTATGCCAATGGTCATGTTGGGTTCAGGGGATGAGCAATCCAAGAGCTCAAAGCGGTCAGCAATAGCCACATAAAAGCTGGCTTCTGCTTTCAAGCCTTTTCCCAGGATACCAAACGCATTGGAACAAGATTGTAAGACGTGGTAGGACACCATGGTGCTGTGCAAATCATGCAAACAGTTAAGAGCCACATTCCGGAGCGCAAAAATTGCAGTGTCCCCAAGACGCCACAAAGCTCAGACCCTACTATTTTTGACTGAGATCAATTAGCGCGGAAGTTCTCGATCTTCAACCATGCTTGCTCACCGCTTTGCACCGTCCTGCGCAAGTAAGCATTCTGCATGTTATGATTATTGGTTTGGTAAACAGTAAGAAATCGGATGATTGGAATATACCGGTACTAGTCAAGAATAACTGAGGAAGACGAGGAAGATAATCCGAGCGGCGTCTGCTCTGTTTACAAATCGGCACCATATTCCAAAAAAAGACTATGTGTATCTGTCCTATAAGACAATCTTAAATTACTTGGGTAAAAGCAGAGAAGACCGGGAGGAGGGAGCGAAGAATGGAATGGAAAGAGAGTAATGGACAGGAAAGAGAAGGGATGAGACAAAAAAGAAAAATAAGACAGGAAAGAAAGGACAAGAGACATAATAGAAGAAGAGGAGAGAAGAAAAGAAAAGACAACAAACCGGGGATTATCCATTACAACTAATCCGTTCATTCGATACAACAAACAACCAATGTCCGGAGTGATGACGTAAAGGCACAGTAGACATGAGACCAAAGAGATCTTATCTTGTGTGTGCCGGCGCCGAGACTCATGAAGCGTGCAAGCGGTGATTTGCCTGGAGCAGAGGGTGCTGAAGAAGAACTCATATCTTGAGCGCTCGTTGTGCCTTGTGCGAATGCCCGAGCGGTGGGAGTGGATCCAGATGAGGATCCTTGCAACCCGACGTCTGTCCTCGGGTATCTGGCTTCCTTGCCTTCCTCAGTGAAGGTGACGGAGGGCGAGACATCCGTGATGTTGATATCAAAGAATGTGTAGCTGGCAACGTCTTGCGTGCGCAACGACAACGTAGACAACAAGAACGAAGAGGAAGAATAAAAGGAAGAAACAGAAGTAGATGAAGAAAGAGAAGGAGGAGCAGAAGATGATAGTGAACATGAAGAATTGTTGAACTTAGGCAGCGTCAGAGGGTTGTACGGAGCAAGTTTCACTATTTGTGGCTGGTCCTTTTGCTTGGGCTGTACTTGCTCCGGGAGATCGCAGACGGAGGAGGTGTGGGATGTCGGGCTGGAAGCAGAGAGCTGGGCAATTGGCTCTCCTGCGGATGGTACATCCCACTGACAAGCACAGAAGAACAAGTGGTCAACACAAGGATGTCCAGCGCGGGATCAAAGACTTACCATGTTGATAAACTCCGGCGGTAAGTGACGGAAAACCTTCCGGTGCAAGTTTGTGTTGAGCCTAGCGGAGATCCTATCCCAGTTGCTGCGTATTATTGTCAGTTGTTTGTCATAGTATTGTCGCAAAGAGAGACTTACACTCCACCGAAGAATCGGTGAGCCTTCAGCTGAGAAAAGGATGTGCGTCGCCGTGAACGAGTTTCAAGCATCTGAGGGAGTGGTAAGAACAGATGCCGGGGAACCTTGTTTCTGAAGCGCACCTTATATCAGATCCTCTGCTACTGGAGACTGCTGGCTGAGATCATCATCGGCAGACTGAGAGACTTGAATGGCGCTGGCAGCCAGCTGCCAATGAAAGCTCAGTACTCCTCCAAGAAGAAGATTCACACAAACTCACTTGGGGACAAAGTAGATGGCGAATGACGAGACCCATGCTGTAGATATCTTCCTTGTAAGAAGGGGGGCGGCCTTCTCAAGGTGAAGCATGGGCACCTCGTGTATCCCTGAACTTGTAACTAGGCTGTCGTTGTCCCCAGGCGTGCTCTTGGCTAGTGACGGCGCGTCCAAAGCCGGTGAAGACCAGATGGCCGTCCTCGTCGATGAGGATGTTGTCGAGCTTAATGTCACCGTGGACAATACCGCACTTGTGGAGGGACTCAACGCTGACAATCTGATGTGACACGTGAGTAAGTTTGTTGTGATGTTGACCAACGGCACTTGAGAACTTACTAGTTCGGCTGCAACAAGTCTCGCTGCAGACTTGGTAAGCGATCCAAAGTTGACAAGCTGTTGGCGTAGGCTGTTCCCTGAGCAGTAGTCCTACGTGCAGCAATGTTGAGGGTCACAATGACAAGCTCCATTGAGAGAAGAGGAACTTACCGTGACAGTGTAGAAATTCTTACTATCCTCGAAGCTATCCTTGAAGCCGACTGCCCATGGACAATCACCAAGAAGCTTTCCAGAGCAGTGCTCATTGGAGATACAAGAGCAATTGGCCACGCTGAGCCCGGCTTTTGGGGTGATTTTGAGTGCGTTGAACTGTTCGGTCTGCGTGTTGAGAGCAAGAAAGACTTTGCTCTTGTCACCTTGGCCAAGAAGGCGGATGACCTTGAAGTCCTCTCGAGAGGAGACGCGCCTGGTTGTCAGATCGGCTGCCTTCATAGTGACGTCGACAGCTTTGCCGGAGAAGTCGCTGGACGTGGTGGATGTTGTCGTTAGGGCAGATTGATGCTTGACGAGGTCCTCGGTGTCTGTGACAGGCTTGGGCTTGGCTGCAGGGTGGCTGACAATCACGTTGATCTCCGCAGGACAGGTCTTCTCCTACAATATGGGATGAAACAAGATGAGCAAGAACATGGCACTCACGCAAGACCTTCTGCACCCTTTCGGCCGTTTTCTGCGCCCAGTCCTTTCCCCACATTGTAAAGTGCTTAGGATGTGTGGGATGATGGAGGATTTTGAGTGCGGCAAGCGTGAAGACGCATTCCGACTGAAGGTCGCTCAAAACAATCTTGTTTCCCTTGTTGTCCGTGAGGTCTAGCACGTCGTTGACTTCCCACTGCTTGAACGTCTTTGTCCACCATTTCTCAATTTATTGTCATCCTCTCGTGGGGGTTACTGAGGGAAGGCAAGAGAGGAGACGGAAGACAAAGGGGTGCGATGTGGTCAATTTGCCTTGGGAAGGTAAGCCTGGTGCAAGTTCTGCAGTTATGTGAAGTCATGCTTACTAGACTTGTGAGAATGCGTCGCAGAACACTGAGATGTCCGACGTGATGTACTGGTATGCGCCCTCGAGCCCTCCTTCTTGTTTGACAGGTAGTATCAAAGGTCGGGCACAGATGATAAGATAGGTATTATCGTGGGTATAACACATCAAAAGTGTCTGAAGTCGAAGAGACAATTTTGCCTGGAGGTGGTGAATCTGTGGGATGTGCGTTAACGAGTTATGCACGAGATGGTCAAATCCAACACAGATTACAATTTTCATGTATGTACTGGGTATCTGAGCAGCGGGGGGGGGGAGAGAGAGGATGGCGGTTGGGGGCAAGAGCGAGAGCGCCGAGGACGGGGAAGGGAAGTGTGAAGGGGGTCGATCCACCACATGTGAAGTCAAAGTGAACTTAAAAGAAATAAACCAAATGCCGCATTGTACGAACAAATACCCCTGCATGTATAGAACAATAGGAACGAACATGTACTCACCGGTTCTGTCATTTCAAGACCAAGTACAAAGCCGACCTTGAGGATTGATGTGTGCAACAATATAGGGGTGAGAGCAGTCAAGCGTATGGAGGTGAGAGGCGGGAGGAAAACAGAGGGAGCAATGTCCTTATGCGCCACAAAGCGCAACTTGGTGCTGACAGGCAAAAACGTATGTCCTCTTTTGAACAAGACGCGCGTTTTTGCGCGTCATTATCAAAAGAGGACGTAAGCTCCGGCCTGTCAGCACCGAGTTACGCTTTGTGGCGCAGGAGGATATACCTGACTTACCGCGATTAGCTGCTCTTTGCAGCACTACCTATCTACTAGTCGCCCTCGCCAACATTGCGATGGATCCATTTCCGGAAACACAAGGAGTTGAGGAGGAAGTCGAGCAAAACAAGATTGACGGGGATGGTGAGGAGGGAAACAAAGAGTCAGAGGAGGTTGAAGAAAGTGGGGCACGTCGAGATGAGGACGGGGACAAAGGGGTCGCTATAGGCTCCCGATACGTCTGGTAAGTCAGTGATCAACATGCTTGCGGGTTTGACGCACCTCAGACATGAGCAGGACTCTAAATTGTGCCCCTAAAGTCATACAATTTGCGTTCAAACCAGACGGGTTGACTGCTAGAAAAGCTGAGCCGGAGCCTCCCAGTAAGTGGATTTCTGCTTGCGTCTCCTGGAAGCGCCGCAGTTGGAAGGAAGGCGAACTGACAACAGAAGAATTCCCGAGCGAGGCATACCGACTACAGGTGACAGTGGCGAACAGCTTGACACAATCCTGCATTGTCTGAGTCCGCGAATGACAATTGGGTTGGAACATGTTTGTGCTGGCCCAAGGAACTCTTCACAATGCGGAGGACTCTACTGCCAGCAGGGATACAATGCAGGACAGCAGATGGGTTCACAATGCCGGCATATGAGACAAGAACTTGGACGTGTCTCCTCCCCGCTCTGCATAAAATTGAGTCCCACCGTAAAGTGCGTTTTCCTCAATGCTCTTGTCTTTGCTCGTGGTAACGCCGCTCTCAGACACTTTGTAATGAGTTGCACGGTTGATGTGACTGCTTTACGAAGTGTCCGAAGGCTTCTTGCACCGACCACCGAGGAAGTGGATTCATTGCTAACCTCATCATTTACTAAGTTGTGTACTTTCGCTGCGCGTATTGCGCGTTTTGACTTTCAATCTCCCCGTTGCGCATACTCTACTGTGTGCATAGTACCTCGGCATGTACCATCTATGGCTTTGCCAACAAATAACAATACTGAAAAAAAAAAACATTGCCAACCCCTTGATTTCATCATCCTGACTTTTGAGACACAGTGGGTACAAGCAAGGTCTGGGTACACAAGATGCTCGCGTGCTCGTGAACAAAGGGAGTGCCAATATGAGGACAGCTAATTGCAGCCTGATGACAACCTCTCAGGTAAAGAACTTAATGTACAGATAATCCGAGTGGCGCATGTCAAAAGTATAAGGAGATGGGATGACGAGCATCCAAATACTATGCTTTAGACCAGAATGGAGTAGAATTTACCACAACTGCATACATTGCTGGCTATAGCATGTGTTTAACTGCAAATGTGAAGACTTTCTAGGTCAGCCATCTAGATGCGTCGAAAATACAGCCACTGAGTAATTAACCACTGAGTCATGCATGCAACACAAGAAGATAGCCTGCAAGCCGACCAAGTGTACTTGAAATTGCAGAGTGGTTGACAAATGAACATTTCACAGGGTTGGAACATTTGAAAGGTCCAAATTCTCTAAATCAGGTTTATCTCTGGGGTGAAGTTGGCAGAGCGTCACCCACAGACCATTACAGGTTTTGCCGTCAGTGAGAGAGGAAATCGGCCCGATGCGGCGGCAGCCACTTGCAAACTATGTGACTGGTACAAACTGGATAGCCAAAAATCATGTGATAACCTGCAAGAAAAAGATCAGCGGGATTCCAAACGGAGTCTGAGCAACTTTTATCAGTATATTGACTGTATATCCCCAACGTTGGGTTCATCCAAGAAGATTTTTATGTCTGTGTGTTGCTGCAGGGCAGGACTATCTGATGATGTAAAATTTGTGTCTATTCATGTACATGTGTTCAATACAAAAAACAAAAACAGATTTTTGATGGGAGATTCAGCTCATCACATGCATTTGTAGAGAGAATAACAAAGCAAATGAAACACCATCAAATCATTACACCACACTGTTACAAAATTTCTTACCGCATGTATTACCCCATCAAATTCCCACAGTTTGGGGGACAAAAAGGTCACATCTGAAAAAGCATCAATGCGCTGGCACGAACTGGAACAATTCTTCTTCATTCTTCAGGAATCGTAAAGCGGACGAGCGTTCAACCTCATCACTGGTCTGACAAAGACCTGGTCACTGTCCCAAAGTACGTGTCAAAGAAGCTGCCTATCAAAGGCATCACCCTCACTGTCCCCTCTTACGAGGAGAACCAACAACTTCTTGCCTCCGCACGAGCATAAGGAGAATGAGCTGCTGAGGAGCGTGACTGCACCTTAGCTGAGCAACACACCTGCAAGCTCACTCTTGCAGAGCGACTAGCAAAGCTCCCTGCACCAACTCCTGCGCCAAAACTCACTGCCGTCCACACTCACCTGCAAGCTCTCACTGAACTTGAAGAACTTTTGAACCGTGCCAACTTCGCCCACCATTGTGCGTTGCTTCACCCTGTCAACAAGGTTAATTGTTTCCTCAACCAAGTCAACGATCTCGCACCCGTCACAGCAGACCACAAGTGGCAGCGCCTAGACTGGGGTTGCAAAGCAATTGGGAAGGTTTCTTATAAGAATCTTTGTAAAAACTGTGACAAAATCCTTGCACAATTAAACATAGTAAATAGTGATAGCTACTTCAAGTGGATCTAGACAGTCCGCAGTTTTTACTCACCACATCTTGTAATAATTGCATACATTTCTCCGATTCAAACACAGTCACAGACGACCATTTCTACGGAGGCCTGTTCTACGAGTGTGACAACCAACTGTGTCCAAATCAATACACTCAGGCAGAGTCAACTGAAGTTGTCAACAGTGAGTACTATTCTGAGCATCACCAGACACCCTCCGAAGAAAATCTCTGTCTTATCACGCAAGAAGACATGGATCTCCACCAGCAAAACACTGCTCCTGATGCCAACCCCAACCCTGCACCCAACCTGAGCGCCCAGGATATTCTAAATATGTCCGGGATCCTGACACAGAAAATGGTTGAACTTACCAACCAAGTTGCTGCACTAGCAGCGGTACAACCAATGGCAGCAGTTGCAGCCACCCATGCTACCCGGGAACAGAGCATTGTGGAAAAGCTGGTCTCATTCAAGGGAAAGACGTTGTCGGAAGCAAGGCTCTTCCGTCATCCATTCATAGTCTGGGCCCAAAACCAGGGCAAGGCATTCTTCTAGCAAGACAGCCAAGGCCAGGTCCGGCTGGACAGTAACGGCGCAAGGATCTTTGATCAAAAGCTCATCACAAGCGTGTTGTCTTTGATGCAGAAAGACGCCGCAGACTGGGCTCGTCCTCATATCGAGGAGCTAGTCAGCATCAAGCCAGTGTTTTAAAACAGCTGGGACACGTTTATTGAGGCCTTCAAGGCCAAATTCAAGCCTATTAACACAGTCATAGAGGCCAAGACCAAGGTTGCCGGCATGAAGCAGGGCAACAAAACATTTGCCGCCCACATCTCGGAGTTTGAGACCTGGGCCCCTCGCACTGGCTGGAGCCAGCAGGTCAATTGCCTCAAGTTCAGCTTGAGCACGGAGTACTTACAACATGTCTCATACTTCCAGACCCGCGCCACCACGTACGATGTGCTCAAGGACCAATGCAAGGCAGTTGACGCCCAGCTGGCCAACCTTTGCAGCAGCACAGGCAAGGTCATGGTGGACACTTTGTCGGGACATAGCAAGTCCCATCAGCAAGCATTCCGCAATCCCAATGCTATGGATATCGACGCCTCCCGCTTCTCTGCCTCTTTTGACGTGCTCTTCACGGGTCTAGGCAAGCAAGAGATCTTCCAAGAATGGAGGAAGGAGATGAGCAAACTCTGCTTTGTTTGTGGGTCCAAAAACAACAAGAAAAGGGACTCAAAGCACCCAGACAACCCAGTCTGCAACCACTGCAGTGGTAGTGGTCACTGGGGGTCTGTTTGCCTGAAAAGGCTCCAAGGTGTTTCTAAGGGACAAAAGGTTGCTGGTACCCCCTCAACCTTGTCGTCCACTACCGCAGCAAAGCAAGATGCATCCAATTACAAGGATGCTAAGATTGCTGTACTCAAGGACATGCTGGACATCCAAAAGAAGCAGATAGATGAAATGGCAGCAAAAATTGATGCAGTTTTTTGAAACAGACTCGTGACACAGCCCAGCTGCGAGTCCCCCCGATACCCTATCCTTGTCTCTTTTGTCTTCTCCCTCGTCTTCTGCCTCAAGTAATATAGCAACTACATGCCTGTTGTCTGTTATCTCCTCATGTACTATATTGTTGCTAGATCGTTTATCTTCTCATTTCCATGTACATGTACTAGTCAAAGGTCTCAATAGAAGTATCTGCGTTCCTGCTATGATTGACTCAGGAGCCACGGCTTTGTTCATCAGCCATCAGTTTGTCAAAAAGCATAAAATTATTCAACACCCGCTTGAAAGGATCATCTCACTGCACAACATTGATGGAACTAAAAATAAAGCTGGCGGATTAACACACTTTGTTTGCCTTACACTTACAGTCTGAGACCACACAGAAAAGGCAGAGTTTCTCGTCACGGACTTAGGTCCAGAAGACGTCATCCTTGGGCTACCATGGCTCAAGTGCATAAACCCTACCATTAACTGGGAAAAAGGAGAAATGACAATTCCGAGCAGCTCAGAGGAATCTCCTGACAAACCTTTCCAGAAGGTTGACGGTAACTGCAAAGGATGCAGACTGTGGGTCAAAGCCAGAGTTATCCAAGACACCACTGACAAAGTCTGGTGTATGGCCGGCTTCACCTACTCTACCAAGCTTGCTGCCAAAGAAAACAAAGCTAAAGCCCAGCGCTCCTTCGAGGACATTGTTCCATCAGAGTATCAAAGACATGCTAAAGGCTTCCCTGAGGAAAAGTCCGGCCAGCTACCCCAGCATCAGCCCTGGGACCATTTGATTGATCTCAAACCAGACGCTCCTGAGACCATCAAATCAGAAGTTTATCCTATGCCCCTGAACATACCCAAGCTTGACAACTTCATTCAAGAGAACCTAACAAAAGGTTACATCACGCCTTCTAAGTCTCTGATGGCTTCTCCAGTCTTCTTCATCAAAAAGAAGGACAACAAAGTCCGTCTTATTCAGGACTATCGCAAACTCAACGGCATCACTGCATCTGTAAAGAATCATTACCCACTACTGCTTGCTACCAACATTATCAACAAGCTCAAGGGTGCAAAGATCTTCACTAGGTTTGATGTTTGCTGTGGATACCACACCATCCGAATCAAAGAAGGTGACAAGTACAAAGCGGCCTTTGTTACCAACAAGGACTTTTCAAACCTAAAGTCATGTTCTTTGGTCTCACAAACTCACCCTCTATCTTCCAAGCTCTGATGGACAACATCTTTGCTGACCTTGTTGCCAAGGGAAAGGTGGCTGTCTATCTAGATGATATCCTGATCTGGAGCTACAACCTGACAGAGCACCACAAGGTTGTACATGAAGTCCTTGGGTGACTTCAACAGCACAACCTCTACCTTTGGCCAAAAAAGTGCGAGTTTGAGGAATCTGAGATTGAGTACTCGGGTTGATCATTCGCGCTGGCGAAGTAGCTAAGGACCCTGTCAAAGTCCAAGCAGTTTCTACGTGGCCTACACCCAAGAACCTCAAAGAAGTTAGAAGATTCATCGGGTTTGCCAACTTCTACTGATGCTTCATTCAGGACTTCTCAAAGCACACATGGCCTTTACATGATCAGACTAAGAAGGAAGTACCATTTGTTTTGGGTCCAGCACAACAGACTGCCTTCACGTTGCTACTAGTATTAGCAAGGCCAGCAAGCGGCAAGTACAATTCCTGAAGATTTAATGAATATTACTTTTTGAGCCAGGATTTGAAGTATACTTGGTGCTGGTAGCAGCCTGAAAGAGTAATTTTGTTTGGGATAGCTGCTTCAATGAGTAATGTATGGTAAGTTGGTGGTTTGTATTCACCGGAGCACACAATTGTTCATGAAAGAAGAGGGACTGTGCTGTATTGTTTGAAGTGCAATAATGGGTGTGAGTACAGAATTGAAACAATTTTGTGGAGTAGAGCATGGAGATAAAGATTGTTTGCCATGCGTCTTCTTTTTAATGGTTTTGAGCTATAGAAGCAGGGTTACAAGTGATTATGTTATTGATAGCAAATTGAATAAATCATATGGCATGGAATAGTTCATTGTGCCTGTGACTTTGTTACCAAAAAGAACCTCAGTAAACAGCTCTGTTCCTGGTAATGATCTTGCCAAGCCATCTGGCCATGAATGTTGAATGTATTAATGTTCGACTATATTAATTAGACACTTAACGTACTAGCGCCGTAGTTACCGTATATAAGACTTACTCTGATCAATGCAAGGGCACTCACTTTTGATCCCCAACTCCCACTGTGTGATCTCTCTCAGTCTTGCTCTCTCAACGCTCTCCACTACTTTAATAGCCTTCTAACAGGTTATGAGCCCCGGATAAGCTCACTACCTTACTCACACTACTCTCTGCACTTACTATCCACCAGTTGATGAGCTCTGATCCTGCTGATCAGTCTTAACCTCGTCGTTCTACGCGCAAACAACACCAGACTGACTTCTACCCAGGTACTACTACCTCCAGGCCTTCCACTTGCCCTCCTCGTACTCACAGGAGTACCCCTGTCTTCACTCCTACTCCTACTCCTTCTCCTTCTCCTTCTCCTCCTCAACAATCTACAATGTCTTCTGCTTCTCGCGCTGATACCCAAGGTCCTGCACCTTCTGACCACACCCCAAACGTCCCTACTACCTCAGCTGTTGTCGACCAACCAACTGCCCGCATCACAGCCTCACGTCGAGTCTCAGCGCCCCCCTCAGATTGCCGACGCACTCCATTCGACACGCTCCACAACGACTTTGCTTGTTGTCACCCCACTAAGCTGTCGTCAGACAATAGCAATGATGCTATGGACGACAACAAGGCGCACGAAAGGCAACAGGACAAACTGCCAAAAGCCTATCGCGCACTGTTCCCCTCGCCATCTGGCCCTACTGACTCCGCGCGAGCAGTGTCGTCCCTCCTCTCCGTCCCTCCGAAACACAATACGGAGTATACTATGTCGCTTAGCGACGTTCACAAAGCCTTCACAGACGTTGGCAATCTTACGGGTCCTGACACCTGGCCAATGTGGAAATTCCGTGTCGATACTGCGATGTCAACTATTGTCGACTTCTACAGCTATAGGGGTGGTCTTACCATTCCTCAAGAGGTCCAACGGGCCGTCTTCATTGTCCTGGCGGGACACATTGCAGACTCTGTGATGGTGAACTATCTCAACAAGACTGCGCCTCACAGACTGATGGAGAAACTCTCCAAACGTTTCGAGCCAACTTCTACTATGTCGGACGCAAATGAAATTGTCCAACTCTTTTCCCTTTGCCGTCCTGTCCACAAAATGGACAAACTACTCGACAACGCGCACAACCTTTACTCAAAGATTCTTTCCAAGGGTATTGAATTTTGCCAACACATCTTCTACTCCGCTCTTGTCGGCATCATTCCCCCCGCCTATGCGCATACTCGCGCTAGTTACAAGGCTGGTGTACGCTCTCATACTTCTGTTGGCAAGAAATACCACTACAACCCCATCTCTCTGAGTGTGGAGCTTCACCGCAACTTCCATAGCTGGTGACTCGCTCACCCACTTGACCGATCTCGGTCTAACGGTTCGTCAACCCTCGTCCCTCGTGATAGGCCCGCTGGTGGTACTTCCGCCGTGTTGCCAGCAGTCGACAAACATGTCAAACGTCCAGCAAAAGCTACTTCCTTCGCTCGTGCGGCTGCCACTCCTTACTCTAAGGAGAAGTCCATTTGTGACACTTCGAAGATGAAGTGTTACAACTGTAACAAGATAGGCCACACGATGGCTACTTGCCCTTAGCCCTGGACAGAGAAGTCCAAGGAGGAAATAAAGAGGAAGGGTATTACTCAGAAGTCCGTTGCTGCTGGTGCCAAGGACAAAGCTGCCACTGCCGCCGCTGTTGTTGCCACTCCCGCTGTTGCTGGTCTGTCGACCACTACTCCTCGTCGCAACAAGAGCGCGTGGGTGTCGGCTCTCTCTGAGTCCGACATCACTATGCACGTAAGTACTTCACTTACCACTACTTTTCCTACTCTACTTCCACTGTATGCAACTTCGTCAATACATATTCTTGATACTGGCGCGACTATACACTGTACGCCATATCGAGACTTACCTTTCAATGTCCACTCTGTACCAACTATAGTACTGACTGTTGCCAACTCAGAACAACTAGTTTTGAAACTCGCTGGTGACATGGTACTCGAGGTGGAGCAGGAGAATGGTAAGCTTACTGAACTCTTGCTGAAGGACGTCTACTTCAATTCAACTCTACCTGTTAATTTAATCAGTGTTGGAAAACTTGACTCTGATTATCGGTTTGCGTTCTATCAAGGACTTTGTACTATATACGACTCAAACTCGACTTGTGTGGCTGTAGTTAGAAAATCAAATGATTTATACACGCTATCATCAACTCAAGTGACTTCTTTAGCAAGCGTGCATAGAACTGGCATTACTTTACTTGAACTACATAAAAAACTCGGTCATTTCAGTTACTAGCGTTAGCAAGGCCGGCAAGCGGCAAGTACAATTCCTGAAGATTGAATGAAATATTACTTTTTGAGCCAGATTTGTGAGTAAACTTGGTGCTGGTAGCAACCTGAACAAGTAATTTTGTTGGGAATAGCTTCTTCAATGAGTAATGTTTAGTAAGTTGGTGGTTTGTCTTCACTGGAGCATACAATCATTCATGAAAGAAGAGGGACTGTGCTGTATTGTTTGAAGTTCAAAAATGGCTGTGAGCACAGAATTAAAACAAGTTTGTGGAGTGGAGCATGGAGATAAAGATTGTTTGACATGCATCTTCTTCTTGATGGTGTTGAACTATATTAGATAATCTAGATAAAATTTGGTAAACTGCAGGAGCAGGGTTACAAGGGATTATGTTGTTGATAGCAAATTGGTTGAAAATCATATAGTGTCCTGTGACTTTGTTACCAAAAAGAACCTCAGTAAACAACTGTGTTCCTGGTAAGGATCTTACCAAGCCATCTGGTCATGAATATTGACTGTGTTACGGGCATTTGCTAATGGTGACACCTTTGATAGGCAACTTGATCCGGGATAAAGTGACTGTACTACAATTGTACTACAATTGATAAGTTTGATTCCAGGAAAAGGAGCCATAGATTGATGAAGGTAGTTACCAATGGTAGCAAGGGGCTTCATCTATCTTGTCATCAATCTTGTGCAGTGTTCACTGCTGATTCTGGAAAATCACTCGCTTCAAGAATGAAGGGCTTGAGGGTGTCTCATTAAATCAATTGGTAGAACACGTTACATGTGTCCTGTTGATGTCTGCACTGCCTCACCCCCATTGGAGCTGCCAGAGACTGTGTTCTGATTGTAACTCCTGCTTATGGAGCAACTGGTGGTTGTGAAACTGTATGGAAGAATCAAAGACAGTGCTTTATGCTGATGCAATCACATCCTGTTGATGTCTGAATTGCTTCAGCCACATTAAAACTGCTGCACGCTATGTTCTGATTTTAATTTGTCCTTAGAGAGCAACTCATGGTTGTGAAACTTTGTGCAACAATCCAATGCAGTTGTTGCTGCTGACGCAACCATGTCCTGTTGATGTCTGAGCTGCCTCACCCCCATTGGAACTGCCACAGGCTGTGTTCTGATTGTAACTCCTGCTTAGAGAGCACTTAACAGTTGTGAAACTTGTGGAACAATCAGATGCAGCACTCACTGCTGATGCAGCCACAAATTTACATTGTTCAAGAATGTAGGGGTTGAGAATTTGTACTTAGCTTCCAAAGTACTGGTAATTCTTGCTCAGAGCCAACACTATGTGTGGCATGTCTTCTTATTGTATTCCTTGTTCAGAGAGCAAGCAATGTCTGTATATTGCTGCACATCAACCTGACCAGAATTTGACATCATTTGCCAGCAGGAGTGGAGTTTGAATCTGAGTCTGGATGACTTTTTTCAGTAGACTGGCCATGACTTGCTCAATTCCACTTCAATTGACAGGATGTTTGTACCAGGATGTTGCCACATGATAGGGCTATCCAATGGTGTATTATACGTACGGATCCGTACCCATATTCAGTCTGTAAAAAATCAAAAACTGCATATTGATTGCAAAAGTGATCTGATGCAAAGTCTTAAAGGGCTGATAACAAAGCCAGTGTGATGCTATCAGCTGGATTCATTGTTTTGTTATTGACACTGTTACTGTCTGTATTCTGCCATCAAATTCCCACACTTTGGGGGACAAAAAGGTCACATTTGAAAAGGCATCAATGTGCTGGAGCACACTGTGACAATTCTTCCTCATTCTTCAGGAATTGTCACGTCATGATCAAGAAACTACTTCAAACTTCGTCAATTATTACTGATCATATAACTGACCATACTGAAACTCCGTGCGATGACTGTTTACTCAACAATATCCATCGCAATACGTACCCAAACTTTGTTCTTCGTTGTTAGCTGAAGCTTTCGGAGATTCCTTCTATATCAACATCTTTGGGCCTCTACCCTCAGCGTCAATTATTGGTAAACACAAATACTGGTTGACTATTGTCGACAATGTTACTAGATGGTTAGTACTTGCACCACTAGTTACTAAAGATGACGCCTACACTCAATGGGTCATTTTCTCTACTGAACTTTTGACACAATATGGTATTTGTGTCAAGATACTTCAAGCCAATAACAACAGTGTCTTTACCAGTAAAGCTATGACTGCTTACTTAAAAACTCAAGGAACTATACTACCTCTTACTGTACACAGTACTCCTCAGCAAAATGGTGTTGCTGAACGTGATCATCAAACTAGTATGAACCTGATTCGGGTAAACCTGCATACTGCATCTTTACCAAATCGACTATGGTGGTACGCTGCATTATACGCAATGTATGTGTACAATCATTCTCCTCGTACTATACTTAACTACAAAACTCCTTACTTTAAGCGATATGGCACTGACACTAACCTTGATGGACTTCAAGTCTTCGGTCAGCTGTGCATTGTATACGACAAATATCGCACTAATAAACTACCATCTAAGGGTAAAATGGGAGTCTGGATAGGCTTTGCTGAACACTCTAAAGGTCACTACGTTTATTTCGGACAACGTGTCGGAGTTGAACATAACTTGCAATACGTTGACTCTGCGATACAAATTGAAGGGGAGAAAGAACCAAATGTCAAACAACTTACTGCTGAAAAACAACTTGAACTTGAGGACAACCCTCACATAGAACCAATGGAAATTGACAAACCTGACCCTACTGGTCCAAGGTGTTCCAACAGAACTCCTCAACTATCGCGTAAAGCTCGTGGTTTAAACTACAACAAAGTAGACACTAACATTGCTTTCTACTTAACTGAGTTTAATGCTTACTATGCTGAGGACGTTGGTGATCCTGTCACTTTCAAAGATGTACTTAATCACCATCTCAAAGACAATTGGTTTAAGTCTATGAAACTTGAGGTTGATACACTAGAACAACTCGGCACTTTGGAATACTGTATCCCGCCGCCAAATGCCAACATTACTGGTTCTTGCTTTGTTTACAAGACTAAGTACGAACATGGCAAAGTTACTAAACTCAAGTCAAGACTTGTTGCGCAAGGATACTCTCAGTGCAATGGTATTGATTACTATGCAAACAACTTCTTTGCTCCAGTCGCGTGCATGAGTTCTATGTGACTCATACTTACACTTGCGGCTTCACTACACTTTGAGATCAACCAACTTGATGTTAAGTCTGCTTACTTATACGGTAGAATTAACAATGATGAAGATCTTTATCTTTGTCCGCCGCCTGGTGACTTACTGCCCAACTTGCCTAAGGGCTGGGTACTTAAACTACGCAAAACTATCTATGGCCTTCAACAAGCCGGACGTCACTGGTACAAGGTACTATGCAATATACTTTTCCAACTTGGACTCAAGCGTTCAGACTACGATAACGCTGTCTTCTACCTTTACAGGGGAGACAAACTAATACTTATACTCGCTGTTCATGTCAACAATATTACTCTCTGTACTATTACTTCTGTTGTTGCTGAACAATTTGAGATAGCACTTAGAGAACATGTCAAGGTAACAAACAGTGGCACCATCCACTGGATGCTTGGCATGGAGATTGATTATGACAAAGCCTCTGGTATTATCAAGCTTTGTCAATGCAATTATATCCAAACTATACTCAAACAAAACAACTTTGACCACAATCATACACGACGTACGCCTATATTACACAAGCACAACTTAGCCCCCCGTGACTTGAAAGAACCTTGTCAGGATGCTGACACTATTAAACAATACATGTCTTTAGACGGTGGTTTACGATACGTCGCTGACTGTACTCGACCAGACGTTGCATACTGCACTGGTCAACTTGCACAATACTTAGCTGACACTTCTAAGGAACACTTTGCTGCAGCTAAACAGTGTTACCTATACTTGAAGGGAACGTGCGATTACTGGCTTGTCCTAGGAAACCAAGTAACTACTACTAATACTTCACTTGCTGGATACGCTGATTCTGACGGTATGACTACATACGGCAATAAACCAATAATGGGCTACACCTTCACATACAATGACTCGCTTATCTCTTGGTCAAGTAAGCGCAGTTCACTCGTAACACTATCAGTCACCGAAGCCAAACTATATGCCTTAGCACATGCGTCAACTGAGGCTATATATCTAAAAGCACTCATTGACAAACTACTTAACTTTACTATGGATCCTGTCAAAATGTATACTGACAGTACATCAACTATTGCCATTGTTAGCTCACCTGACGAGCAACATTTGCAACAAACTAAACACTTCGAAATTTGTAAGAATTTCATCAGTGATTGTGTACTCAAGAAGTATATAACTATTCATCACATATCTTCTAACAATTAACGTGCTGATACACTTACTAAAGCACTACCTCTCGAAAAACTCAAGCACTTCAATGAACTACTTCATATTTGTGCTTGAAGGGGAGTGTTCGACTAAATTAATTAGACGCTTAACGTACTAGCGCCGTAGTTACCGTATATAAGACATACTCTGATCAATGCAACGGCACTCACTTTTGATCCCCAACTCCCACTGTGTGATCTCTCTCAGTCTTGCTCTCTCAACGCTCTCCACTAGTTTCATAGCCTTCTAACCATTACAGGCATTTGCTATTGGTGACACCTTTGATAGGCAACTTGATCTGGGATAAAGTGACTATTGTAATGAGCAGGTTGGGCACACACAAGATTGAGCAATGAGATGATGAGATTCAAAACTAACACTATACATGAGTTTGTATACAATGCGTGGCCTAAGTCTGTAATAGGAGAATGTGTGCAACTTTCGGCCCTGAGCCTGTTTGTGACGCCGTTGTTGGGTGCTCCTACGAGGCAGTCGTCAACATGTGTTTGGAAGAGGATGACTTCTGTGCCTGACTTGTGACAATAGAGGCACGGATCTGATTTGCACCTTGTAAGATGTGGTTTGTTGAGAATGACGTGATTGAGTTTCCCTTTCCGGGCACGGGCTGATTGCTTGAGTCTGTAAAGCGCCTTGAGCAGATGGAGCACAAGATTAGTTCCGTCCTCAAAGCCTTGAATTTGGCGCATGTAGATAGTCTCCTCCAATGGAGAGTTAAGATACGCGCCAATGACATCAATTTAATGGAGGACAAGACCGAGTTGGCACGCGAGTGCAACTAGGGCTCACAGAGTCTTGAGGAATATGACAGGAGAATGTGTATCAAAGAAATCTTGACCGGGGATTTGCAAGAAGCCTTGCGCAACAAGTCTTGCCTTGTACTTGACAATATTTCCGTCAGCATCGTGTTTGATAGCAAAAACCCAGCGGCAGCCAACAGCCTTGCGGCCCGCAGGCAGTGGTTCAATGATGTAGGTGTTGAGCCTGTCCAATTGGTCTTTTTTCTTCTCCATTGCAGCTTTCCATTTGGCCCAATCAGGGCGTGCCTTCACTTTGTCCACTGTATGGGGTACGTTCAAGGTCTCTGATGGGAAACACCAGTTAGTCTGTTCCAGAGTGGGGGGCAGATCTTTTCCTGATTCAATTTCCCCCTGAACCAACGGAGTGGTTTTGTGAAATGGGGATTTGTGCTTGCTCGTTTTTACGCTATTGGCCCTTGGGGTTAACGTGCAAAGTGTCTTCTGAGGTCCGTCATTGAGTTTCATATAGTCAACATGGGTGTTTGAACGGGTAGAGCAACGTGATTCAATTGACTCAGCGGTAGAAGGGACAGATTTAGTCTTGGTTTTGGCCGGTGCCGAGGCTTGTTCATTGGTCGCCAGCGCTGGCTGTACTGCTCCCCCTCAAGGCTAGAATTGGTCTCAAGGACCGGAGTGGGGAGATTGGTGCCTCGTAGAAAAATCACCTCCCTAGAGGTTAAAATGTTTATGCTCTCCGGCACATAGTAGCACCAGCCTGTTGTTACCTCGCGGATCCCAACAAAAATCTGTTTGATGGACTGGGCATCTAGCTTGGAAACATGTATATTCAATTGTACCCAGCTGTCACAGATTTTCAATGTTTCTACAAGACTTGCCTTACCAGGCAACGGTATTATTGGGAATATTTAAGCGCTTATCCAGCGCTTATCAGGCGCTTATCAGGCGCCTATTCCGGCGCTTATTCTCAGTGCCTATCAATTGATGCGCTGATGCACCTCCTGTCTCTGATGCGCTGATGCGCTCCTTTCCTTATCTGTGTATCACATGATAGAACTCTCTGGAACCTTGTGGAACTTGCTGGAACTATGATGTCATAGTATAGAACATTCCATTAGATGATGTCATAGTTCATAGAACCTTCTGGAAAAGTCTAGCCTTGTCTTAGAACAAGCTAGAACAAGTCTAGCCTTGGAGCTGGGTCATGGGGTCAGGTCATGGGGACAATTGCTATTGGTTGATTATTGAAGTGGCACCACTAGGGCATAGGGCATGCTTAGTAAGGTAGATTACTTCGCTTACTCATGTAGGTATTAGGGGTCTTAGGGTAGTACCTGGGGTCCTCCCCTTCATGTATATATAGAGGCACTCCTGAGGGCATATCCCCTCAGTCTTATCCACTCTGTTGAACCAGGACTACTCAGTACCCATCAGTACTTCGCTCACCACCACTCTTACTCTCTATCTCACCACATCCCCCTCAAGTTAACCAACTTATCTGGTGAGTGTAGCATTACTGTTACATTTGGATAAGACTGCCCCTACTCCCTCACGTCTCTGGACGTGCTGGAGGTTTCTTTCCCCTTTCTTCTAGGTCTTGTGCCTGTGCGTGGGCCCCTCTACAAATCCTCTAGAAATAGAGGTAGCCGGACCATAGGCTCTAAGTGGTAGTCGTGTCTAGGCCTTGCCTTGATGCGCACAACTTGAATCACCCTCTCGCCCGACGCTCCTAGAGCTGATCAGAGCAGGGTTTGGCATTATGTCAACATGATGAAAGTGTGCCTCCCCACAGGCGATAGTGGTGTCTGGTGTCAGACACCTCGTTATAAGAGCTAGACAACAGGACTAGAAACCCATGAGTGCCTAGGCACGAAGACGGGTAACTTGTTCTGGCCGGACTTAGGGTCAGTGTAAAACTGATCTGCCAACCATTTGCCGCATGGGTGGAACCATGACGGAGATCCTTACACCACCGGACCTGGAGAGAGACTCCAGGCCGACGCCGGCACTACCCCACGCACACACAGGACCTCTCCTTTATGGAGATTTGTTTCGCACACCACTGAGCTGACAAGCTCATCACACTTTGTCACACACAGTCACCATGCCCATTTCCCGCTTCATCACTGCTAAGTCTGGTTGCAAGACCCCTTACTCCATCCCTGTCTGTAATGAAGTCACCGGACTTCAGGAAAGTCTCACCGTCTCCAATGAGACACTCGACAAGTTCAAGGACGCTGGCAAGCCTTGCCGGCTCAAGTACCCCGATAATAAGCCCCTCATCAAGAGGATCGACCTCGAGGAGCAGGCTCGCACCACCATAGAGCATGAGGAGAACCAGGCTCGCATGAGTCAGGTCTCTCATCTAATTTCTCAACTCAGCCTTCTCGATCGTATCGAGAAGCAAGAGAAGGAGAAATCTGAAAAGCTTACTCTCCTTCAACGTATCGAGGAGCGCAATCAACGCGCTTACATTCCCACTCCCAATCCGCTCCCTGCCTCTCTACACTTCCGTAAGACGAAGCTTATACTTTGTCAACAGAAATTCAAACCAATGGTCACAGCGGCTTGCCAACGGCTTGAGCCTGTGCTCAAGAAGTTGGATGCATCTTTCGCGAGTGGTGGGCAATCTTCTAACCACCAGCTCAACACTCATAGGGAGAAAGCTCAGCTGCTGATCGGCCGTGTATTCATGGTTGAACAGTGGTTCAAGGAGAATCACACGGACAAGATGACGAATAGGGAATGGAGGATGTTGAGAAAGGACTTGAAGAGTTTGGGCAGGATTAGTTTTGTAGACATACATCGGAGATGGGGTTACATACTAGAGTTGCTAGAAGGGCTGTTCGAAATGAACGCCTTTGTATATGCGGAAATGGAATAAAATGTATGGGCTGACAAGCCTCATTTTACTTGGTGACAACTTCCTGAAAAGGATTTAATGTGTGAAAACAACTCTGACAAGAGTTCAATGTGTGAAAAGTGGTGTTTTCTCTTCTTCTTATACTAGAAATAGTATTTTGCTTATCCTTTGCTAACTAAGAAATTAGAAGCAATGGCCACTCAATCCAACGCCGGATCCAGTGCTGCCCCCGCTGCTGCCTCTAACCTTACCCACTCTGTGACTTTTGGCAAGATCACGCCAATTGTTTACAACCCTTCGGTGGAGAACTTTGAACAGCACATCTACCACAACCTGAACACAGCCCAAAGGGCTTTTACTCGTACGGTTGAAGGTGGAGCAACTGCTGCCATAGTCCACAACATGATGAATCAGATGGTTCTTATCTGGAACAACCAGCTGTCGCTCCTGGAGGATAATCTCCAGGAATATGTGGATAAGGTCGCTCAAGACCTATATTCGCAGTGCGCTGCTGACACCCAAGTCCAGCGGATGGACACTGACCTGGATATGGTCAAAACGACGATCACAAATGTGGTCAACCAGATTAATCAGCTTCCCTTGTCTCAAGGACAAGGAGGATCTTCGCGCCAGCCCAAGATTGGCGAGCCTCCGGAATTCAACGGCACTGACGGCAAGGTCAAGTTCAACAAGTGGTTGAACAAGATCTCTCTGTGGCTTGTCCACAAGAACGTTGCTACTGACAGGCAACGTATTGCCGTTGCGATGAACCGGCTCTCAGGCGCGGCAGCTCAATACATGGAGCCGTGGATCAAGAAGCTCACGAAGGGTCAGACGATTGGAACGTGGGAAGAGTTCGAAAACAAGCTCAAGGTACAATACGGGCAACGGGACGACAAGGAAGGTGCTCAAAAGGAGCTCAATGCCTTGTTCAACAATACAGATCTGGCACACAAGAACTTTGTCAAGTACGCGGAACGTTTCCGTACACTTGGAAGGCTTTCTGGATGCGAGGACGACTTGTTGATTCACAAGCTCAAGCACGTCATTGAGAAGGACATGAGGCTTGTCATGATCGGAAAAGATGAAGATCAAATTCCAACAACTTGGCCTCAGTTCCTCGACCTCTTGCTCAACATCCACAAGAAGGTCTATCCGGAGAAAGCACAAGGCCAGATCTTTGCAAAGGAGAAGGATATGTCCACACCCATGGAGGTGGACGCAGCGGACAAGAAGAAGAAGAAGAATGAGAAGCGGAACAAGGGCAAAGGCAAGGAGGTGAACTCAACTGAAAAGTTGGAGAAGTTCTGCCACATCCACAAGTTGAAAGGACATAATACGGATGAGTGCAACCTCAACGGCCTGAGGAAGCAGCCCGACGAGAAGAAGAAGGAAGGGAAGAAGGATGGCAAGTCTTCGGCGCCAAAGAAAATTTGGGCAGCAGATGCTGAGGACTCAGGAATGGACAGCAAGGCCAAAGCCCCTAAGGCTTCGTTGTCTAAGACAAAAAACGTTAATACCGCGCGCCCAGAGTTGGTGGCTCCCATAGAGGAGGTTCCAACTGAAGATGATGAACCTTTGACTCCTCACCCGTCCCCTGACAAGGGTAAAGGGAAAAAGCCAACCAAGGGCAAGGATTTTTTCCGAAGTGTCATGTGACTCCCTGCAAACATGAACGCTTAGGCCCTGATATCCTCAATCTTTGTACCATAGATACTGTCAAAAATGTAGCGCGTTCAAAGAATTCATTTTTTCTACCGGTTACAATTTGGGTATATGGAAAGAAAGTGCAGGTTGAAGCTCTGGTAGATTCAGGAGCCACAACCACGTTCATCAGTAAGTCAGTGGTTGAAAGTAACAATCTGGTAACAAATCAACTGGCATCACCATTTAACGTCATCAATGTCGACGGTACTCCCAATAAAGATGGTCAAATCACTCACTCAGTACGTGCATACCTAGAAATAGGTTCGCACAGAGCAAGACAACACATGCTCGTTACTGATCTTGGTAGTAAACAAATGATTATCGGGATGACCTTCTTACGCCGCCACAATCCGGAGATAGATTGGGCAAATGGCGAGTGGAGATTTACCAGATGTCCTGAACTCTGTGCCCCAAGAGCTTGTAAAAACATCACTGTAACTCAAGAAGAGATCGATGAGCTTGAGTTACCTAAGGGATGTTTGGTGTTAGACAACCTGGACGGAATAGGAAGTGTTGACCCAGACAACCCTCACATCCACTGGATTGACTTAGACAATCCAGAAGACCAAGAAATAGCAGAAATAATCGCTGCACTTTCTGGAAAGGAAGATAAGGGATTTGAAGACGGCTTTGACGAGCAAGAATCCGTCAATTGGAAACCATTAGTACCAGAATATCTATGGGAATTTGGTGACGTTGATGCGGAGACAAGGGTTCGACATGGCAGACAGGGACACCAAGTGGATGTCGACGAAGTGGTGGTGGTAGGCGTAAAGCACAATACTCTCACCAGCTATAAATCTTATACAGATGTCTAGCCCAGTAAAGACCAAGTTAGTATTGTTACTACCAGCTATGTAGTACAAGAGGGGGTTGCTTACCTAGCCCAGTAAAGACCAAGAGGTTGAGATGGGGGGCTAGGAGCGTACATGCAGCTGTTGATATAGACTTCAGGGACCTGCACACAGACCACGTTAAGGGCAGGCTTTGCAAGAAGCCGTGTGAACGAAGAACAATAGCACTACCTAAAGGAGAACAATAGCTATTGTCTGGACTCTGCCAAGACCTCTACTCATGAGAGAATCTATCTAAAAGGAGACCAGTTATTGTATTCCATTCCCACACCTGTGACAACACTCTTGCATCAAGAGAACAATGGCAAAGGAACAATATGAGTCCATGTGAACAGTATCTATGACGTCAAACCCTAGCTATGGGCTGAGCCATGTGCTTGTAGCCATGTGGGCTTACTTAATCTAAGTCACATGCCAGTGTCATGTAGTAGCAAGTAATGTGACCGTGTGGAGCGTCTAAGCCACGTGATACGGGCGCTTAATAGACGTGCAAAGGAGTTTGTGCAGAGAAGGTTGCAGCCGAGCTGCAGCCCGGAGTTTTATAGATAAAAACAAGAGGTAAATTGCAAAAATTAAGGGCTAGTCAGGCCATCCATGACAGACATCTTTTCAAAGGAAAAGTCAGAACGCATGCCGTTACGCAAACTGTATGATCACGTGATTGAATTTGAGGAAGGTGCCTCCCTTCCCAAAGCGGCTAAACTATACCCGCTGTCTCCAATGGAAAAGAATTCTCTAGATCAATGGATTGAAGAGGAACTCCGAAAAGGTTACATCTGCAAATTGAAAAGTCCGATTGCAGCACTTGTGTTCTTCGTCAAAAAGAAAGATGGCTTGTTGCGCCTTGTGCAAGACTACCAAAAACTGAACGACATCACGGTAAAAAACCAGTACCCCATACCTCGCATCAACGATTTAATCAATTTGTTAAGCAAGGCTAAGGTCTTCTCAAAGGTTGATCTTAGATGAGTATACAATAATGTTCGCATCCGAAAGGGTTACGAATGGAAGACGGCGTTCATCACACACTGTGGCCTCTTTGAAGCCAAGGTGATGTATTTCGGTTTCAGCAATGCACCTGCGACGTTCCAAGCCATGATGAATGAAATTCTGAGTGACTTGATCTTAGAAGGACATGTCATGGTGTATCTCGACGACATCCTCATCTTCACTGAAGACAAGAAGGAGAACCGTCGCATCACACAGGAAGTGCTCAAGCGTCTACGTGAGAATGATCTATTTGCCAAACCAGAAAAATGCTTTTTTGAAAAAGATTGCATTGAGTACCTAGGCATGAT
>JABYQR010000208.1:0-81997 GCA_022592445.1 Cytidiella melzeri | reverse complement strand
AATATAAAGCCGAAGCATTGCGTCAGCAAGCTGGGTTATCAAATGGTTTCTGGAAGCTTACTTGCGAAGCAGCGGTATATTTAAATAACCGTCTACCTAATGTACGATTAAACTGGCAGACACCTATAGAGAGTTTTCTGGGTATAAAACCAGATATCTCAATGCTTCGTGTATTTGGATGTCGTGCATACGTCCACGTACCGATCAAGAGTCGTCAGAACAAGTTGTCACCAAAAGCAACTCCTATGATATTCGTTGGATATGAACCGGGTGTAAAAGGATACCGGTTCTGGGATAAACAGCGAATCGTCATTGCTCGCGATGCAGTATTTGACGAGACTCATTTCCCGTATCGTAAAGATATTACTCCTTCCAAACAACCTTTAGTCGGCGATAACAGTGATAAGAACACTGTTCCTCCACACGATAATTTTTCACCTTTTGAAGAGAATGATGAACAAGGTCACCGAGATTCTGATGATGGAGATGATGATCATCCAGAGCACCAAGCACCTACTCATCCTTCTCGACAACAGCAGCAATTCCCTTCAGCTCCGGTTCTTGACAAAGAACCACAACCACAAATCAAACGAGGACCTAAGCCTAAACCACCTTTGCCACCACCTATCAACCAGAACAAACGTTCAACTGCTGGAAAAAATCCTAAACTTTCCATGCGGCCGGTGGATATGCAGAAAGCTTTAGAAAAGCAAGTGGCTAAGGACAAAAAGGAAGAACAAAATGAGCTTCGTTTGAGAGCTGACTGGAACTCGAGAATACGCGCGAGATCTCCGGTTGCAGGGCCATCCAGATTACGGATACCTTTGCGATCAGGAACGTCATCACGTCAACCCTCGAGATCACCTTCCATTGAACCGGGTCCAGAACATCAAACTCTATCAGGAGGCTTAACTGATGATGATGATTCTGCAGAAATTGATGACGAGACTCTTAATTCAATTACTGCTTATTCAATCAATGAATATCCACAGACGTGGAAGCAGGCAATGAAAAGAGATGATCGGGATCAATGGTTTGCTGCTGCACAAGACGAAATTGATTCTCAAATGAAGAGTAAAACTTGGACGCTTGTACGACGACCAGACGCATCACGCAAAATTGTGAAATGCAAATGGGTCTTCACCATAAAGTCTGATGGTCGATATAAAGCGCGTCTTGTTGCAAAATGATTCACCCAAGTTGAAGGAATTGATTATCAAGAAACTTTCTCACCAGTCGCACGTTTTGAATCCATACGCATGCTACTAGCTATAGCTGCACTCGAAGATTGGGAAATCGAGGCATTGGATGTGAAAACAGCTTTCCTTTACGGCGAACTGGATGAAGAAATCTATATGGAACAACCAGAAGGTTTCGTGGAGAAGGGAACGGAGAACCATGTTTGTTTGCTTAAAAAAGCCATTTATGGACTTAAACAAGCTTCACGAACATGGAATATCAAAATTCATAACACTCTGATAGAATTAGGCTTTGACCGGATTCATTCAGATGCTGGTGTTTACGTGTATCGGCAACAAGGGGGGAATTTAATTCTCATTCTATATGTTGACGATATATTTCCGATAGGAAATAGTAAACTTGCTATGTCTGCACTTAAGAAAAATCTTATGGATCGCTATGAGATGCGTGACTTAGGAGAAGCTAAGCTTATTCTAGGCATGCGTGTGCAGAGAGATCGTAAAGCTAAAACGATTCTACTTGACCAAGAGTCGTATATTCAAGAGGCTTTAAAACGATTTAATATGGCAAATGCTAATCCTGCTCGGACACCATTACCTTCAGGTGCTGTACTACAGAAGGCAGATTCTGACTACAAAGCAGACTCTGGTTTACTGAGACAGTATCAAGCGTTGATTGGCACGCTTATATATGTTATGATTGGTACTAGACCAGATATTTCATATGCAGTCATACGTCTTTCACAGTACATGTCAAATCCAACTGACCACCATTATAAATCAGCTAAATATATACTGAGATATTTGCTTGGAACGCAGTCCTATGCGATCAAGTATAATGGATCAAGTAATGCTGGTATTATTGGTTATTCGGATGCAGACTGGGCTGAGAATAAAGACGATAGACATTCGACAACAGGATATGTATTTCTTTTGGCTGAAGGAGCAATTTCCTGGACTTCTAAGAAGCAGAAAACCATTGCTCTATCATCAATGGAATCAGAATACATGGCCTTGTGCGAAACTTCCAAGCAATGTTATTGGTTGCGCACCGTGCTCAAAGAATTGGATTTAAAACAGCAAGAGCCTACCATTCTATGCTGTGATAATCATGGTGCTATTTACTTCACCAAGAATCCAAAGATAGAGTCACGCTCAAAGCATATTGACATTCGATATCATTATGTTAGAGAGTTTGTCGAAAATAAGAATGCCGAACTATATGCAGTTCCAACTGAAGAACAGATTGCTGATATCATGACAAAGTCATTGGCATTTCAGAAGCAATCATACTTCAGTGGGAGATTAGGTCTAATTGATCTAAACACTCACTAATGTAACGGTTAAGTGGGAGTGTTAAAACTATATAATATAATAATATGATATGATATGTAGTTTCCCACGCCTTATTATAAGGACGCTTTAGGTAGCAGAGTTCCCACAGTCTTAGTATGGGAATTATGCAAGCCGTATATGGAAACTCTAGTAGTAACCATCACATTAGCTGAGACATACAGATATGGGTTGTAGTAGTACTAGTCATATATGTACGCCTGTGTTCTAGTAGCATAGGAAATGACATGGAAAGCACATATGACTCCAGAGGATGTCTAAAGCATACATCTGAGGGCAAGTACTAGCATGAGTCATTTACTCATTATGTACGCCTCTGGTACAAGTGCTGAACCTAGTCATACAATGAGTCATGTATGAGTCATGCACTCATAGCATGAGTCATGCATGAGTCATGCATTTGGTAGTACAGTAGAATAGCTGAAGTAGACATGTATAGTAGTTGCTTACATAAGTAGATACAGACATGTATATAAGCAGAGCTGCTGAAGCAGCAAGAATAATAAGACTCATCTTCGAAGCTTAACAGCCTCTACCCCTCGCACACATATTCCACTTTGTTATCACTTCCACATTCATTTCCGTGCTGTATATATTATCCTTACCTAGTTTGTCTTTAATGCCATGGCCTTGCTATCTTTGCGCAATAGTCTTTCATTGTGAAATCAGATTGGAAACATCATTTCTACCTAATCACTACATGCGAGCAACGGATGAGATCTGGATGACCACTTGTACCTGTCCATCATATGCTCAGGCATGGCATTTTCGGATGTCCTGAAACTTGAGGAAAATCACCGCCCGTGACAGACAATCATCATGGAATTGGGAGCTGTAGCTTAACAGATGTAACTACCGGTCAAAACAAATGAACATGGCCGATGTCGAACATATGCTTGATGATATCAGTAAGAATTCATTTTCCCGATCGACTGTCTACCAGTCGGCCGACACGTGAGAACCTCGGAATTCCGCCCTGGATAACTTCTCATTGGTTCAGGCGGCTGACACCCGCGGATGAGTTGGCGGTGTACACCAGACGTTAAGGAGCGCGGTTCATTGTGTCTTTTTCGAACTCCGCGCTCCAAACAAGGAAGGAGCATCGGCGACGTCCGCGCTCTCCCTTAAAGTCTGGTTCGAGACTACCGAATCTTGGAACCTGAAAAAGTGGCCACATCAAGACAACAATGGTTCTTGTATGCCTAAAGAGTGGTGCCTTCTGGATCTGACTGTGCAAAAGAAACTGCACTGTAGAGCCATAGCAGAACGAGAACGGTCGATATGACAGCGTACGACTGCTCTGGGAATCGCAACCTACTGGGCGGGACCAAAAACTGGTACATTAACATAGAGATTGTCCGTCGCAAAAGTAACATGTACTATACTGCTTGGTAGCCAGCGCTGTACTCTAAAAGAGATAGCATAGTCTACGTACGCCAGCCTCGGTATACAGCGGTAAGCGATTGTCTTAACGAGTGTGATTACGGTGTGGGAGGAAGGTGATAGTTTGGTCCGAGAGGTAAGGTCCTTGAAAAAGGGAACAAGAAGAACAGAGTAGCACAAAAAGACGCAACGTGTAAGAAAATCCATCAAGTCGTTCGACTTGAAAGCGAAAGTCCCTTTAAAGGAATCACTACTAAGCTCCATACCAGCGAAAGCGGAAGCTCGCTCAAAGGTACGTTTTTTACGAGGTTGAGTAGTACAGCGCCTGTGGTCGCCGCCAGAAGAGAGATTTCGTCAGCGAAGCCAAAACGAAAGAGGGAGAGGAGGAGAAGGAGAAGGAGAAGGAAGAGGCGGGGTAAAGGAGCCCAATGACTCACGATTTCGTTCACATAACACGAACCCGGATCATGGAAAGCGTAACTCCACTTCTGCAAAAACTCCGTGAGGAACGCTTGCGGGTTGCTAGTCAAGTACACCCCTGTGGACGACACCGCCCCGTTCTCTGGGCAACCGAACGTCACAGGCACCTGTACGGAGGGAACGGACCCGTCTGGGTTCACATAGTGAAACGTGATTTGGCCGGTCGCAGGGTCGACCTGCCATACACGCGTTTCGCCGTAGTACTGTGGCTCGACGGCGGATGGGTTGTTGACAGGGGGCGAGCCGGCGGGTTCTGTACAGTGAAAGAAGTTTTGGTTCGGTTAGCGCTGAGGAAGGGAGGTGGCAATGCGTATGAAGAGGAGAAAGGTACGTACGGTCGAGGTCAGCGCCGCAATCAGCCAAGTATAAGTAGTCTCCCGTGTCTGGCGACAAAGTGATGGGCTGTGTACGCGTCTGATCTGCCGAGTGACCGTTGCTCAGACAGATAAACTCTGAGATAGGGGTGGACGCCGTGGGTTGTTGATAGTCAGTCTACGAAGGTCGACCACGGTCAGTCCAGAAGAACTTGGTTTTCGGAGGAAGGTACATACAGGGTAAAGACCTTGAGCAACCTCAGTATCGGTGGTCAGACTGAATTTGACGTTCCCGTTGGTCGACGTAAGCTTGGCGACTTGATTCAGGTAGCCAGCTGAAGCTCCGACGGTCTGACGACGGACGGGAGTAGTGTTTTGTGTGTAAACTTGAACAACGCGGGCAGAGACACCAGCAGAAGTCGGCAACGATGGCGGGATTACGAGGACCTGTGATGGCGCGGGCGCGCGAGCGACGTTGCCGTTGTACAACTTACGAGGCCGTAAGGGAGGAAGTCCTGTTGAGAGGGTCAGAATCCACTGCTCTGCCAGAATCGCTTGGTTGCGCCAAACATACCGTTAGCCATCCGCTTTGCGTTCGACCATTGCGCCCCTGAAGTAGAGAAAGAAAGAGCGACTGGTGCGAGGGACAGCGAGAAAAGGGCGACGACACTGAGCTTCATCCTGCAGAAAGGTAAGATGCTCCTAGACCACTGAGAAACAAAGACAAGGGGACAACACCCTTTTAAATATATGAGCGGGAAAAAAGGAGTGCGTCTGCCACGAGGCGCTCTGGACTAGTGCCTGAATTAGAAAAATGGACTAGTGGCGGAACAACCATCGTACCAACCAGCTGTGCTTGCAATGTGCTTGGCATGGCCAGAATTGGCCGTAGGCATCGCAAGTCGTCCATTGTGTTTCATTCAGCTAACACGCAAGGTTATCGTTGGGTTGCTGTGCTGACAGTGAGAACCGCTGCGACTTGCATATTGTAGGTATGTCCGAGCTGTTATGTACTATGAGCATGGTTTCAGTATTACTGCTAGTTGTAGAACTTTGTTGGCAGAGGTAGCGGACACACCGGTTTATTTGGCCTTGTTGCTTTCAGAGGCTGCTCACCTTCCCGATTCGTTTGTGTCAAACTTTGAACTTGGTGAGGAGGTCGTCCTGATCGACTCGATCGCCGGTGCATCCTCGACATGGTTGTGGCCTACAAGAGCGCGATGCGCCGTCGGGATGCCCGACATAGCGCCAAATCCCGCTGCTGGTCGCGATCGGAGGCAGCGGATCGAGATGACGACACGACTTCGACGTTCAAGTACTCGAGCGACGACCAAGCACTCCTTGCATCCATCCGCTACCACCATCCCAGTGCATCGTCAAGGTAGGCGTGACTCGAGGCCCTTGTCCTCAGTAGCACACGCTCAACATCATCTTCAACAGCATAACCTCATCCTGCTGAACAGAAATGGCACCCGCACACAAACCAGAAGTCGTCTCGCCCTCTAGCTCCGAGGAGCCCTCCGAGCCATCCGAAATCAAACCAGAGAACAAGCCTAAGGATCAGCTTACAGGCACTCAACAGGAGAATCCGCAGGTTGTTATGCACAAGCCTGGAAAGCAGGCGACGGATGCCAAAAGCGCAGCAGCACAGGACGGCAAGGGGCAAGGAGACAAGGTCGAGGAAGAGGGGTTCTCCGGGGGAGGGTATACCGGCACGTATGGAAGAAAGTCCAAATTATGAGTAGAGTGCGTCGCCGTTGTACCTCAATTCACCAGCTTGTATAATGTACGGGCGACATGGGGTCCCAGTCTGCTCGGTCTCAGCTTCTCGCTATAGTAGCACGCTCGTCGTTGAGCCCGGGAGATGACTCTGCTCGTACGAGTCACATATACACTTTCAGTATTCTTCTCAACTCACTAAGTGCTCATATTACATGGATCACTCACCTTGGTCGGTGCACACGACGAACACCATGTACCCTGAGCGAGGTGGCGGAACATCGACCTGCATGTCCCGAGGATGCTCAACGACCAGGTTTGCGCGATGGCTAGGAAGGGGATAAGTGGATGTTTGCACCGAGCGAACTGCAGCATCTGATTGATCGGTCTTTGAGCTTCAAAGTTGGCTTAGAGTTTAGTAGCCCCCCGAAAACAACGCTGCAGGACTTGTATCGTCTTGAGGGTCACCGAGAGGCTTATTCGACCACTCGTACCCTGCGCACGCGCAAATCCGAACGTTACAGCTGCTGAACAGCGACTGGAAGCGCTATAGCAATTTCTTTTGATTACAAGGTGTCCCAGATACCTCAAGCCACAAGCTAGTGTTGCATCGCTTCCCCACTACCCTTCTTCTTCGCCAATTCATTCCTGAGCGCAACGTTAGCACAGGCGCAACATTCAGACCAACCACGAATACGCACCTGAGCTGTACGCTAAAGTCATCCTCAGTATCGTCGTCGTCCCAATTGTCCTCCCACAACTTGTCTCCGCCAGACTTTGCTGCTCCAGGAGCTGTCCCTCCCAGATGTGCGAGGTCCGTGTGAGCGTCGTCCCAGTCTGACGGAACAGATCAATCCTTGTGTGAGCAGCAATACCATAGGAATCCAACCGAAAGAAAGCAAAACACGTACCTGCTGCAGCAAACTCTTCAAACTCGTCGTCTTCCTCGAGCACACCGAGGGTGGGCTGCTTCTCCTCCTCCTTTTGCGGCTCGCCGACTTTGGCAGGACTGTCTACTTTTGACGATGATGCCGCCGTCGAGGACATCGTAATTTGTATGTGAGGAGGAACGGCCTGATCTCAGTACGCGGCAAGTAGTTGGTGGTAGTAGCAGATGTACAACTTCAATCACGCGACGCGTCAGTCTACCAGCGTCTGATACCTGGACCGCAATTACACTATATCAGATCAGGACCCGGCAGTACTCAGTCGCACTCTCGTATGTTTCATACTCACAATTCTCAAAGGCAGTAGGTTAATGTACAACAGTACTATGTACACGAACGAGCACCCTTGCGCACAAACTAGTAGAAATATACAGTAACAGCAATACAATATAGGTGATAAATATCCAACATCTACTTCACTGTCTGGAAATGTCTGTAGCGGAAGCTCTGACATAGGACTCCACATGCTGGACACGCCCAATCAGATTAGTAGGATTACCATGCTCGTCAGAGAACAGCGGGAGAACTGTCGTACGTCGTCGGCTGATAGAGGGCGCTACGCCAAGCGACATTTGTGGGGGAGTTGGAGGAGGAGATGACAGCTGGGATGTCATGTTGAACACGCTAGGAGATGGTGAGCGGGAGCTCTGATAATCGTGAATGCTCCAATTCTGGGCGACGGACGGCGGTCGTCTATGTGACTGCAGTGAAGCAGCGATCTCGAGAGCAGGGGACGGACTGAGGAGTATAGAAAGAGGCGATGACAGTTCCAAGGAAGGAGATGAGGACAACTGCGTGAGCGGCGAAGAGTATCCCGAGTGTGGTTCGCCTGGGGTGGTCACGCCCGACATAGGAGGCGTAGATAAAGGAGACGAAAAGTAAGAACCTTCATGCAGTCGTGTAGGGGAGCCAGCGCGGCTGCGCTGAGACTGTGACGGAGGAGGTGTAAGTGGGGTGTAGGCGAGGTGATGTCGAGCGGGCAATTTGATGATTACTTTTTCCTTCCTCGGGGATGGAGGAGCCTTCGAGTGACCATGAAATGCCTTTCTTGCGGTTGTCCCGAGAGCTGCAGACGAGACCTTGCGTCGTTTGGTCGTTAATGTCTTCTTGCTGTGCTGTTCAACGCCGGCCTTGCGCTTCTTCGATAGCGCCACTACGGAAGATGCCTTGTTCTGCACCTTGCCCTTTGTCTTCCCCTTATTCCTTGCCTTCAGCCTGGCTTCCATCAATTGCCTTTCCTCCTCTTCCCTGGCGGCTTCAGCTTCAGCTTTCATCTCGTCCCGCCTACGCTTGCGTTCCAACGCCGCTACACGTGTCTGCTCTTCCCTCTCCATCTCCTCTTGGACCAGTCTAGCAAATGACTGGGCATCTCCACGTAGCCAGACGTCGAAAACGCCTTCCCACTCTCGAGTAGGGACAGGAAAATCGAGGTTGAGGTAGATTGTCGTGATAGGGTGGTCATCTTCGGCGGAGCTAGATGGGCCCGATGTTGATGATTCGCCCTGTGTAGCACTGTACGCCGAATTGCGTGAATGAATCGCCTTTGAGAATTCCCGTACCATGCGTTTCGTGCCCGGCACACGCAAACTTGTTCCCACCACAATCAATAAATCTGCCCCGGTCCGACCTTTGCCTTTCGAGCTCCCGACCAAGTCCCTCGCCACGACGCCACCGACCTCTTCTCCATCCTTGTGCATCTCGTTATAGAGTACCACACTCGGGCGCAATTTCCCCACGCCCCGAGATCGCTTACCAACGGCCTGCCTCGTCTCCTCCGTTTCACTGCAGTCTGGGCAAATCGGAAACATGCCAGAGCTGAGGCTACCGAGATGCTGATCTAAAGGAAATGAATGCAGACAGATTTGACAGTGCATAGACTGCAGTGTTCCATGTAGCGGAATGCACCGAGGTGTTTCCGCAGGTGGTGTAGGAAGGCGGCTGGCTATGTCAGTGGAGGGACCTGGAGCCGCGGTCTCACTTTCAGATACGCCTTTTGATGATCGAGGTTTATTGCGTTTGACGTCGAGCTCGGGGACGCCGAAGGTGAGGCCAGCTTTCAGCTCCAAAGCATCGATATTCTGCGTGTATACGCGGAGAAGGCGACCTCTGTCATCCAGAGCACGAAGCATGCGATGGAATGGGGTTGGTTGAGCAATCTGTGCCAGCTCAGCAAGGCCCGCGATCATCCTACAAAAGAGTGCGGTGGTAGATTCGGACTGCAAATCACCGGAGGTCAGTCTTAGTTAATGACAAGGGTGTGTACACTCGAACTCCAGTGTCGAGACCTCGTTCATAGGCCAGTCCATCGATCAGCCCACGATTTGCGCCTTCGATCGGAAAGCTTTGTGTGGCGAAGATAGTTATGTCCAAGGGCAGGACAAAGACATCACCGAGCGCAAGACAGTAACGGAGGCAGCTATGCCAGGTCATTGACAGCCGGTTCATAGGATACACGCATAGAGGAGATGAGTTTTGGTTGGCAAGAGGGTGGTGCAGGGCGTCGTTACAATTCGAGAACTGACGACGGTCCATGCCACTTTTCCAGTTTCCTACCACTCGCAAGAGTGCCCAGCTACAAGAGAAACTCACGTTGAATACGGACGCATCGAATAAATCTTTGCCAGAGGTCAACGACGTGTGATCTTTTTTCAGCGATTGGAACAGCCCTGTTTCCGACCGGAAGTCTGGAATGCCAGCTTTAACTGAGATACCTGCCCCTACAGCACAAATCAGTGGTGGTCGGTCACAGAGAAGCTGGAATACATACCGCATAAGACCGCTATACGTTTGGCTTTAAGGATAGCCTTGACGACCTTTTGTACATGGGTCGTTGGTTGGGTGGAGGGTACGAGAAAGTGCGGAGACGGTGGCAACGGTGATGCAGCGTCAAGCGGTATGAATATTGTCATCTGTTTCGACGTAGGTCCTGTTAGTCCCTGAAGGATCGCAGTGTTGGCGACCGCAACAGGAATGATGGACGTCGAGGTTCAGGAGGTGGGGTCGTCGACCGGTCGAACTTGGTCAGACGCGCCGGCGTCTCAGATCTCAGATCTTATCACCTTTCCCTCCCCTCCCCTGAAATGCTACTCAAACATATTAAGCCGTACTCTCGTCGCACCGTCGCTACAACCATGCGTTGCAGCTGGAGGACAACCACGGGACGTATAGAATGAAATGGTCAGACCGAGGGAAGGGTATATCAAATGGCGTTCAGGTTGAGGTGAGTGCTTTCCGTTCACATTCTTGCCTCAGACTCGAGAGATGTGTGAGGGAGTGTTTAGTGAGATTCTCACTAAATGCTCGCGCCCTCAGCTCATGCAAGCTGCTACGATTGATGCACCCGGTGTCCTGGCCTCAGGCCCTAGTGACCGAAAGACGGACTCCGTCTGGCCAAAAGGATGAAAGCTTGATTTAGGTGAGTCACCCGTACGCATGTATCTCTGTATACAGACTGTCAAGGGCTCCGGATACCGGCTGGGCTCTGTTCAAAAGCAAAGTCTATGACAAAAATAGCTAGCGGTGTACCCAACCCAACAACCTCTCCGCTTTTGAACAGTCGAAGAATCCTTTTTTCAAGTTCTTGCCGGCCTTTATGGGAACGTCCCTCCAATACCTCTCACGAAGATGTTCCGCCTCTTCGTCTGCGGTGACGGAAGGCGCCACGATGAAGAATGCTTCATGCCCTAACCAACTACCACTGTTGGTCGTCACCGCCAAGACGAAGGCTTCCGCGGTAGACTCTTCTTGTGCCCAACCCCAGAGATCATTCTTGCGTCTCTCTGTGCTTGGATCACCCTCTGTTGCATATTCTCTGGTTGGAATCACCCAGCTTGGGCGGAGGCTCGCAACCCTCATGAAAGGATGTCGAGCAACGATACTATCTGCTTGTATCTCGCAGATACTGCTTTCGGTCAGACGGTGTGTATCGGGAGAATCACAACATCGCGCGGACGTACAGTTTGGAGAGACCGTATGGCTCGTCTGGCTCTCGCGGATGCTCCTCATCCAAGGGCAAGTAGTGCAGTTTTGGCATTACGCTCCATACTAAACGCACGACGTTCACTGACGACGCCTGCGCGACCCGCGTGATACCTAGCTACCAGGTCTTGTGTGAGTTCGTTATCAAGGAGTGGTATTGAGCTGCTTACTTCGGCTGCTGCACGCAAAACGTTCCAGGAGATGACCACATTTCTTACCCACCATGTTATCAGCTCCCCGTTACTATCCTGGCTGGAAATATGTCGACTTACGTGTTGTGCGTATCAACGAGAAAATCCATAGGCTCCGGAATGCCAGCGAGGTGAATAACAGCCTCCGCATCTTGCAGCACACGCAATGCCTGGTCATAATCTCGCAAGTCCGCTTCGCTAAATGAGAAACCGGAGTGTCGAAAGAAATCTGGCTCCTCCTTCGCTACCGCGCTGTCGACGCCATGGATCTTGTGTCCGTTTTTTATGGCGAAGGCAACGACGTGACGGCCGACTCTGCCGTTACAACCTGTGACAACAATCTTCATCTCTGCGATGTCGACAGAACGGAGAGTACAAGTTTTGTAGCAGCTGCTATGGTGAGGGTCTATATACCGGACTGCGATTGGGTGCCGTCATAGTGGAGAGCGTTGATAAGTTGGGGATTGGGTTACTACTAGTCATGATCAGTACAAGTACTATCAGATTGCATTGATGTTCTTGGGTCATGCGAGATGCATTTCTACTTGGCGGCCTCCTCCTGGCGTATGTTCAGGAGGATTCTCGGTTAGAGAGACTCGGCCAGGTACTTAACTGTAGCATGCATCATGAACTAGCTAACGTGTAGCGGCCGATAACAAGTGAACTCTGCCTAGTATCCAATCTATGTGTGAAGACGGGGAATCAGGGTGGGCTCAGTCTCGGAGGAATTGTAATGAAACAGCGGGTGTTCTGTCCCTGAGTCGACCAATATGTGCATGAATGACTGAAATCTCCTTGTCGCTGAAGTCAGCATAACGTCGACTGAAAGAAATGACTTGAAGCCCTCCGAACCCCGATATCGTGCGGCTGAACTCTTCCCAGTCGAGACCATCTCCCAAAACCCAGTCCAATGTCCCCGTTGTCGCAAATCCAATACCGAGGTGGGTGAGTCCGGCTGGGGCGGATCGGATGATAGCTAGGAGGTTTGCCCACACGAAGACTCTGGCAACGCGGCCTTCGGAAACGAGGAGACTGATTGCACCGACAATTGTGAGGGACTTGAGAGCGGCGAGTCCGAGTTGCTGCAAATCAATTCCAAAGCCAGGAGTTTGATTCTGGTGTTCTGCATGGCAACTGTGAGAATCTGCTTTAACTGGTACGGAGAAAGGGGCAGCGTACTGGCTGGTCTACGTGCTTTAGCGTTCAAAAGACTGCCCTCTGAGGATAGATCTAGCCTCAAGGAAGTGATCCGAGAACCGTCCTTGCTCATCCATGTACAAAATGAGTGGACACTCGCTCTTGTGATGCACGCAAGATCAAGCGACGTGAGAGAGCCTGGCGAGATGTACGTTCCTAAAACTTTGTACAGCCACGTTATGCTCCCAGCAGCACAATCTTGCGTAGCTCTCAAGTTCAGGACGGTAGGCTTTGTGACGTCGAGTGAACTTGGCGCCCACGTAGTGACATCCACCAGTGAGTCTCCTCCGAGAGAGATGACCTTTGCGATTATTGTGTCTATTTCGGCAAAGACACATATGATGTCCATCATACTGTGTGAAGTGAGGAAGCTGACCCGCCGGAGGTCGAGAGTGCCTAATCGGAACTTGCGATGGGGACCAACTTGGACGTTATGATAGTCGCAGCTCAACTCAACCTGGTCCAGTACAAGCGACTCGAGCTCTGGAAGCATGTCTAGGCATGTGACGAGGAACAACGGCCGCAGTGGCTCCCAACAACCGCGATATATGACGGTTCTGATCCAGTGAGAGTCACGAAGATTCTGCAGGAAGCGCAGAATTTCTTTGATGGCGTTTTGGTGACTGATAGCGAGGACAATGGTGCGGAAGAGTTGTCGTCGGGCTCTGTTGGACCAGACCTTGCAGACCAGGCTACACTGCGAAAGGCTTCTCGCATCTTGAGCTAGTCCCGTGAAAATGAGGTCCAACATTTCGAATGGGAGAGTTTGCGCAGATGCAATTCTACCCGCGATTACGGGCGTCGCATCCATGTTTCGATTTGTACGTATGTCTCCTACGTATAAGCCACGACCTCCGTTAGCATGCTTCTGAACACGCAGTGATTAGATCACAATACAGCATCAACGGCCGTCCTGCCTCGGGGCTTTGAATGTTGGCAATGTGGCTTCCCAGCTTTCCAGGGAACAGCGTAGGTTGCAGGACTGAGTCCAAGGCAAAGTGCGCCACGTTACGCTCCTATCTTGTCCGACTGGCGCAGTTACTTCCCGACACAGACTGTCGAAAATAAGTACGTACCTCAGCAAGTGGTGAGCAGCTCCTGACAATAGTCGACGGCTTGGTAGTTCAAGTTGAAGCGTCATGTATTCGCTCGTGATTAGTCAGATTACAGTCACGGTGCTTGTATGCAGAGTGAAAAACTTGTTTACGTCATCTTGATGATCACACAGGTCTGACCAAAAGCAACGCAAAACTACTCTCTCTAGTACAGCCATGGTCGACGATGAGGAAGAACAGTGGCAAGAACTCCTCGCCCCTACGCCTGAGTATCTCGCATCCTTGAAAGTATTTCCATTAATACCAAGTCTAAAGAAGGATGTCGAGGCGAGTACCTCACAGATTCCCAGTGACAATATATGATAGAGCTAGTATACTGACGGCAACCTGCACTTCCCCAGACTGATATTGGTGAGTCTCCAAGGTTGGCTTCCAGCTGATATACGCTGAATTTGGTATACCAGACTCTCCTTTGAGCTGGGAGTGAGTCTATGCTGCACAAACGTATGGTTAGGACACTGACTCTCCGGATCCCCCAAGGGCCCTCACGGCCTCAGACATCAACTTTGCCATCATTCGCCCTCTCGTTTTCAAGTACGCAAAGCTCGAAAATATGGCTGTGGTATACGCGTGTTTCGTCGTTCGTTCTCATTTCCTGTCCGAGGCCGAAGAGAAGATTCCTTACTCTGGAATCATGTACTCTCGTGCACACGTATGCGAGATATTGGCCATGAAACTCTTGCATCGGTTCTCTACAAACCAGCTACAGCTTGCAGCAACACTGTCTGCCAGTTGGAATCCTCTTTCGGGCGCACCGGCTAATATTATCGACCAAGTGCGCCACAGTGTGGGTGATGACAATTTGCAAGACCCGCAATGCGCTCTGGAGGCAAGTCACACGTAATAAACCCATAGGCGCATCCTTACCTCCTCCAGATGGCCATCGCTACAGAGTCGAAACACTTCCTGTCCTCTCCGCTGGTGCAGACCATCGTGAACGATATATATCGTGGAAGGGTGGTGTTCTCAATGACATCCAACCGCTCGGTTCTGGCAGATAACTACAAGCCGAAACCGATAGAGGTCTACAACGTACACCACTCCCCTTTTCTGGATCATTATAGGCTCCGTGTTCCGCGGTATGGAGCCATACTGGAGTTCTTGAACTTTGCAACTCTTCTAGCTCTCTTCCTGTTGGCTATTTCCAGTAAGTCTTCTCAGAAGTTCAACCGTTATTCGACGAATAGTAGCCCACCAAGTCATGTAGCCAAGGATCTGGATCATTTGACGTTATTCGAAGTCGTATTCATTGTTTTCGCTGCCGCGTTTGCATTGGAGGAATACACAGCCTCCAAAGAACACGGCTGGGACAGTAAGTCAACCGCGGCCTTTCTCCTTGCAGCTGAAACTCAATGGAACGACCTTAGTCTATATCGCTAGTGTAAAGTTCAGCCTCTTCTACTCTTCCTAGTAAGTAAACTCAGGTCGCTGCGATAGATATGGAACGCGTTGGATGCGGCCTTCATTATCATATGGATAGTCTATGTAGTCCTGCGAGTAAAGGGTCTGATATACCACGATCGTGAGTAAACCTACCTGTTTACGAGTCTAGGCGAGTTCTTACATAACTTTCAGCTGACGCAGCTGAGCTGGCATTCGATATTTTGGCATGTGGAGCATGCATATTATTCCCTCGGTATGAATGTTCTTTCCGCACGTCCGAATTCACTGATAAACGGACCTGTACTAGGCTCGCATTCTTTGCTGTCAAGAACAATGTTGTCGTCCTGTATGTTCTTATGACTGAATTTGATAACTACTTACGAACATTTTGACAGAGCTTTGCACGCGATGACAAAGGAGTTCATATTTTTCATCGGCATAGCTGCTATCTGCTTTTCCGGTTTGCTCTATACGCTGCACAGTCTCGGTATGGATATAGCGGTTGCCTGTGGTCTGTTGCACTAACGGTGCCTTGCAGCGGAGGGCTCGTGGTCTGTGAAATCCATCGCTTGGTTGATGGTTCAAATCTGGTTTGGAAATACGTATCTCAGCTTTGGCCAGGCTGAGAGCTTCCACCCTGTGTTTGGCCCAATCTTGATGACTTGTTTTGCTGCTCTCTCAAACACGTTGCTCTTGACGAGTAAGTGATCTGCTTCGCTGTAGTTCCCGTGTTGAGCTTTGTTCAGTTCTGATCTCAATTCTGTCAAACACCTTTGCGCGCATCGATGCTGTGAGAATTTTTGTTCGTCCATCGGTTTTCTTCGACTGACATCGTGTACTCGCAGAATGCCAGCCAAGAGGTATTAATCAATTGTATGAGGACCGAAAGTATACTGATCTTCTTCGCGCAGTACTTATTTCAATTCGCGATATCCACCATTGAAGGGTGTGTACTTACATCAGTCATGCCACCTTTGAAGCTGACTCAATGTCTTTGTTTAAGAGTCAAGTCCGATGCTCTCTTCAGCTACCAACCGCCATTTAATCTCTTCGCCTTCGTGATCCTATGGCCACTATCATTTGTATTGACACCGAGGTCCTTGCACACCACCAATGTCTTTTTGATCAAACTCACTGTGAGTACATCTCGGCACGATCAGAAAGTTACAACCATCTGAAACTCTAGCAGTCGTTTCCCTTCCTGGTCATTATCGCCATTTACGAACGGTACCTGGCCAAAGGTCGGCACCTGCGAGAATCAGGGAAAGACGCCGCACACACTTTTTACGCCAGTTTCTCGAGGAAAGTGAAAAACGTTCCGTTCCTGGAGCGTCTTGTTGGATCGAGTGCCACGGACCTGTACGACGCCATCTTTGACGTGGAACTTGACCAGGAATACGATCTTTTCCATGATCATGACTCGGATGGTGAAGGACGCCACGGCAGGATCAGCTCTCATGTGTCCCGGGCGTCGTCACCAACCCCCGCAGGGCGGCGCAGGACATCCACCCCCCGTCGTCGAACGGTGAGCGTGCCACGGACACCCACCTCCGCTGGCGGCGCAGTGAGCCGTTCACCGTACAGCCGAAACGCGGCGCTGCCTGCTCTGGTTGAGCCTTCTGCCGCTGGCGAAATACAGACAGTCGGTCCCCGCAGTCCCCTGAACAGACTGTTCAACTACAGGCGCGAGGTTTCGGCGTCGCAAGAGCGTTTGGCTCCCCCAAACGCAGCTACGGACCGTGACATGCTGAAGAAGCTGGAAACAATGGTGGACGAGATCCGTCACCTGCCTGTGAACAAGCTGAAGGAGGAGATGAAAGAATTGCAGGTGCGTGCCCGCATTGCTACACGCTATGCTGCCCTTCGGCGTTCCGGCCGGTGTGCTGCATAATGAAATTTTGATGGCATGTAGTTGACCCCTTGTCCTGTTGTCCCTAGGAACGTCAAGCGCGTATTGAGAACCTCCTTCTGATGCTGACGCGGGGGATGCGTAACGAGACGGGAACGCATTCTACGGTTCGGCATGATACGATATAAGCATGCAGAAGAGGAGGGTAATCTCTGTACCCTGTCGCACTTCAATAATGCCGCACGTTGCGTCTCACGGACTCAGACTTTTGGTGGAATCATCATGATTCCAACAAGGATTTTCTTGCTTATCTGTGGTCTGTACGGTCTTGCATCATGTTTCTGCTCCTTGTTCTCGTTTTGTTGGTATCACGGACGTCTGTCCCCATTGTCACGCTGTTGCCGCGGCAATTACAATGCATATGCATCGTTATCACGTCTTCATGTCCGGGACAATCCCGCCCTTGTTCGCCCACAGGTTCTGGTTGACAGTGTGTGACAACGAACTAGGAACTTGACTTCGGTACTTTTTCCGTAAAGGACATTAGGATGCCATTCCTGAGTAATGATTCCAAATGTGCCGCGGTGCGATATCTCGTCATTTGGGAGCCAAAAGTATCAAGTACAACAACAAAAGCCGGCCTATTGAACAACAAAATCCATGTGCGTAGGTAGGTAATTACAATGCGTGCAGTGGATCGGCGAGTAGAGAGAGGTGGAACATCGAGTTGTGAATGCAAAGAACAGATAGTAGGAGAAAGCAAGAGGTTATGCAGGAGCGACTAGCAACAATATATGCGATGCGGTAGGATCCAAAACGTGCGAGTGTAGGTGTACATATTAAGGCTCTTCGGCCAACAAGAGTGTACGTGCGGAGGGAGTACAACGCTAGGCGTCCCGATGGCGAGAAGAGAAAGTAGTGGTATGTTACAGTTATGACGAAATGCCCCATGGTTCCAGCCGGCTCGCGACTGGTTAGTTGATATAAAGGATAATTGAAAGACTGAACAAAGAAGGAATGTCCGGAGTGAGTCTTGAGCACAACGAACAAATCATTAGACTGAGGGAGTGTTGAGTACGGTCTAGCCATCCGTTGGCAAGAGAGTGGTAGTGGCATCAGTAATTGAATTGTCGAGATGACCACAAGCGAGTGAGGAGGAGGAGGAAGACGCTATGATCTGCGGGACTCTGCTCGCGATTCGGCGCGTTGTGTGATTCCCATCGGAGGAGTCTGAGAGCCCTCATCGTCAGGTATAGGTGAACCGGCTGTCGAGCGGTCCAGCATAGTGGCGGCTGGTTGTAGCGTGTTCGTAGCCGACTGCAGGACAGCTGTCGGATCGTCGTCGCTTTGACTGACGGTAGTGACGATGGGTTGGTTGTGTGGGTAATAGGAAATGCGTTTGTTTTTGCTGAAGTCGTAGATGGTGAACTGTTCCTCCAGCTGCCTCAACTCTGGTTTCATCTTTTCCAGGTCAGGGTGTGCCTTGCGCTTGGAATGCGTGAGTGGCTTCTCGACCATCATGAACTCATCAAGTTCGTGTGATACGTCAAAGTTTGCCTTCTTCATCTATACGCGGTTGTGTTAGTGGCTGAAAGCAGCGCAAGATACCCAGTCGACATACGTCCGGCACATATGGCGGTTGGCAGTCCTTGTCCCGAAGGCTCTCCCATTCAATGGAGGCCATCCAAGGGTGATTGTGAACATCGTCCATCCCGTTGCTCTTGCTCCGGCAACCCAGACGTGTTTTTGGGTTCCGGTCAAGAAGCTGACAAGCATTCAGCGTATCAGTGATGAGCCGCTGAGAGGAAAATGATGGTGAGCTCACGTTACGAAGGAACTCCTGCGCATCTGGCGAACATAGCTCGTTGACGGTGCTGGGGAACTTGAGCGAGTCCTTCAATATGGAGTTGGTCATCTTCTCAGCAGTACGGCCGTCGAATGGTCGCTTGTGGAATAGAAGTTCCCAAGCGACGACGCCCAGACTCCACCAGTCGACACACCACGTATAACCCTTGCGCCCGACAACCTCCGGGGCCATGTAAGCCATACTGCCTGCAACGCTTGTGTGTAGCCGACGTTCTGAGTAGTGGATGGCAACGTTAAAGTCGGTGATATGGGCGTGCCCCATGGCGTCCAGGAGGATGTTGTCGGGTTTGAGGTCACGGTGAATGATGCGTTGCTTGCGTAGGTAATCCAATGCCTCAGCAAGTTCAGCTACCCAGAACTTGACCGTATCCTCTTCGAAGCGGCCCTTCCTCTCTAGGTGGACTGAAGTGGCAAGTTAGAATGCACGCAGAGCGGAAGCTACTAAGACGTACATCGCAAGTCCCCTCCTAGCATGAGGTCCAAGACGAAGAAGCAGTTATCGTCGTCTTGAAAGGCGTATCTGAGATTGACTATGAAGGGGTGGTCGATCTATGTGTGCCGTGGTTAGTTGAGCGGCTCGATAGCGTCGGCAAAGGGAGTGGCACGCACCTCCTCCAGTAGCCTTCGCTCTTGGATGATATTAGCGACGGCCTTTTGCTTGATGCATCTGGCCTTGTCGATGTACTTGAGGGCGTACAGTTGTTTTGAACGCTTGTGTTCGACCACCCTGACCTACATGAGGATGAGCGGGGGTTCACAGCGGTGGTGAGGCTCACCACGGACCTTGCCAAAAGCGCCTTTGCCGACTGCGCGGTGGAGGTCAAAGTGGTAGAGGTCGACCTCGCCGTCAAAGTTGACTGGGTCGGTGCAGCAGCAGAGGACCGCACCCATGCGAGAAGATAGAGAGAGTGTAGAGAGTGTAGAGAGGAAAGGAGGGTAATAAGAGGAAAGTACAAGGTGGACCAAAAGCTGCGGCCTGAGGAAATACCTGGAGCGGAACAAGGCACTCCTGCCAAAACAGGACCGCCGGCAGAAAACAATGTCGCACCTCCCGTAACACTCTGCTGCCGCCTACATTGGACACGAGCTGCAGATGCAGTCTACACAGCACAGACAATAGCAACATGAAGGAGAGACTCAGAAGCAAGTAGTCTAACGAGGTCTAGTAATGAATAAAATGAGATTACCATCTACACGGCAGCCTCCGTGCCAGCCCTGTCTGAACCTTCGACTCGCCTATTGCAAGTCCACAACTCTCCCATGAAACTCTCGTTGTCACAGATACCTACTTTGCGTGCTCTCTACAAGGCCGGCCAGATTGTGCCCACGCAGCCAGCAACTGCAAAGTACAAGAGCTCTGGGGACCTGCTCGACCGCGTCTCGCTGTAGTCAGTATTCGCTGAATTATACCTCTTTCCACAGGCCAAAGCAGCTGAAGCTTCCCAGCCAGGGTACCATTACCGAGCTAGAGGTTGATGCCATAGTCAACGCAGCTAACGGGAGTCTTCTCGGTACGTCTAATATTGTGTGCTGATGCTCACGCTGATCGTGCCGTGACTCATTCAGGCGGAGGTGGAGGTCAGTAGACCGACACGTTGCAATGCTATCGTGCCCTCAAATGTTGTAACCTCACAGTGGACGGTGCGATACACAGAGCAGCTGGTCGACAACTGGTTGCAGAATGTGCGTAGCCTCGCGCTCTCATTCATTCGATGTTCAACTTGACGCTAGTCGTCCCTCTCAACCTTTTTGTTTTCCCTTCGCCAATCTCTGCCTTCTAGGTCGAACGCTAGGCGGCTGCGCTACCGGCGATGCCAAGATAACCAAAGGCTACGATCTGCCAGCGTATGTATGTGCCTTCAAACCGGTCCGTTGCAGGGCTGAATATCATTTTTCTCTAGAAAACACGTCATCCACACTGTTGGGCCCGTGTACGATAGTAGCGAGGCTAACAAGTGCGCTGATTTGCTTGCATCGTGCTACAGAAGGAGCTTGGAAGTGGCCGTGGAGAACTCGCTCAAGCATGCGGTTTGTGTCTCATATAAGAGCAAGAGCTGTGTCTCATCTAGACATTCCCCTCCAGGCATTCCCTTCCATCTCCACAGGTGTCTACGGGTATCCTATACAGGATGCCACTCACGTCGCTATTCGTGAGGTGAGGCAGTTTTTGGATACCGAGAACGGCTCGAAGGTCAGTATGCATCTGTCCGACGCAGGACTGTTCTCTGATCATTCACGGTATAGCTTGATTGCGTCATATTCGTTGTGTGGAGCGATGAAGACAAGAGTGTCTATGAGTGAGTGTATCTGGGTTTGTTGAAGATCCCGCAGGCACTAACTTCGGGATTCCCAACTTTTGTTTTTTGGGAAACATAGACAATTACTCCCAGTATACTTCCCTCCAGAAACACTAACGAAAGAGTGAAACCAGGATAAAAGCTAAATTGCTATGGCGTCGGTACTTGACTGTGATCTCCGGCGACCATGTATCTCTCAATATGTTCAAAAATCCTCACATCTCGCTAGATTCTTGCTGGTGTATGGTCGGAACATGCTGCTGACTTTGCCCTTTGCTCATGCTGCTCTCCAGTGCGTAAACCATCGGACCCATCGGCTTTTTGGACATCACACCTTGGGTACTCTCCTTCCCCCAAGAAAAACTGATGGCATACAAATCCATCATGGACTACAATCGAACGGTAAACTTACAGGTGTCTACCTTGTCAATGGAGGCATGTTTTTTTCCGCTGCCTCTGTTCTGCAACGTCATAAGCCAAGAACGTACAACACAAAACACAACTGACCAGATAGGTCTGGGTTGGCTACGGCTGGAAGTTCCTCGATGGCAACAAAGGATGGAGACTTGCGCTTTGGTTTGCAGCTTGTGCTCAATTTCCTGCTCCTTGTTGGAATTCAATTCTTGCCAGTTTCACCGGTGCGTGTCGTCGCTGCAAGACCTTTCATACAGGAATTCTCACGGTTCTTGTTCAAGCGGCAGTAGTTGTGAAGTCTTCCCCATGAGGACACGATCCATGGTCCCATCATCTCCGTCTCAGCCTCCCTCCTTTCCGTTCTTTCTTGCTTTCTTCTGGGGGGTAACTCGCACCTTACACACAGCAGTCGCCACCTGCTCCAACTGGCTCTTCAACATTCTCCTCTCTCCCAAGTATCCAACCTCGCGCTCGAGGACATCCAGCTGGAGATATTACAGCGTCTTTATATCCGTCTCAACGTTGTCATCTCTCTCTTCTTTCCCCGAGACGAAGGGGCAGATGGCGGAGGTGTTTGGGGATGAAGGTGTCGAGGAGTGAGCAGCGGCATGAACAAATGTTGGATGAGGGGAAGCATGAGGCGTAATAGGTTTGTACGCGATGACCGGAACTCCTGAAAAAAGGGACAAATACCATGTACTATACGTTGTATACCATGGTTCAATCTCATTGTCACTTTGAGAATTAACATTTTGTATGTTTTGGATCTGTTTGCAATTTGCATGTCCCACAAATTGTGAGGGACTGTACGTAGATCAAGACTGAATTGGAATGGCATTCCTTGTGTACGTTTCCAACGACTTTGGAAGGGAGGGGGCAGCATTGTGACGAACTCAAGGTAGCGACAAGGACCGCAATTGATCAAGGATAACAAAATCATTGATCTACGGTAGCAATACATCTAGGTACAGAATTAGTACAGAGTGAAGAAACAAAACATCAAACGCAACACTCGCGGCATGGAAGTGAGTATATACATCTATGTTAGGTCGTGATGTCCGTGCCATCGCATTGTGACGAAAAACAAAACGTGTCGAAACTCAGGGAACGGGCGACGATTTCTTACGAGGGATGGCATGGATGAAAAAGTTGTTCGGCTTGACGGTGAGAGTCTGCTTGATGTCCAGCTCGTAGTCAGGGTCCGCCATCTCAAAGTCAAACTTTTGGAGGACCATGACGAGCGCGAGAGCACCCTCCTGCCAAGCAAATGCTCGCCCCTACATTGGATGGGAGAAATGTGTTCGTGTGAGTTATGATCTTTTTTTGCCGACAGGGGTGGGGCTAAAAGTCTTACTATGCATGAACGAGTCCCGAATCCCCATGGCTGCCAAGCGTTGGGCTTTTTTTTTCGGCATACGTCAGTAGAGTTCGCTTATGCCGATGACAAGAGCGTAAAACGTACAGGGAGTGCCTCGTATCCGCCGCCCAACATCCTCTCCGGTCGAAATTCATCCGCCTGTAAAAGAGCATTTAGGTTGGCATGATGTGGCGAATAGACAACATGTCGATCAGGTGCGGCGTAACTCACATCCTCGCCATACACCGAACGATCTCTTTGCGCTTTCTCGGTATGGATAATGACAACGCGGTCCTTGGGCACAAAGTACTTGCCGCCTCCGATGAGCGTATCTTCGTTACACTTCACTTGACGCCATGGGATAGTAGGACCGAGGCGAAGAGTCTCTCGCATGATGGCTAGTACGACAAACACGACTCGTTAGTACAATGTGCGCGTGCAGCAGCCAAGATGTGCACATGTACCTGTAAGGTATGGGAGTTGGTTGAGATCGTCCGCTTGCACTTGTTGGTCACCGATCAGGTCATCTATCTCTGCTTGCGCTTTTCTCAAAACCGCTGAGTTCTGGATGAGGTAGTAGATGGCGAAACTCAAGAATCCTGGAAGGCGGTGCTGATGAGTATTGGTGTACACCACTATGGACAGGGATACGTACCTGCTGTCGTTTCATGACCTGATGTGCTCGCGTTAGTGGACAGTATGCTCAACGATAGCTATAATGAAGGCTTACCAGCTACCAAGAACGTGATAAGCTATATTCCTCTCGGTGAGTGCTCTTGCATAATCTACAACGAGTAGAAGACTCACATTCCTGACGATACACTCGTCTGGTACCATCGCTCCTGTCTTTGGATCTTTATCGTGGAGCATAGCATACAACAGGTCATGATTCTCGATTGGATTCGTCTTGCGTTCTTCAAGGACTGGCAGGTGCAATTAGTAAACACGACACGCTTGTGTTACAGACGACTCTAGCAACTTACTCTTCTTGGCAAACTCGAACATGAATTCCTTGTCTTGCTGAAATTTGGCCGTGGTTGCCGTCATGAGAGTGCTGAGCATGCCCGGTCGCCTTGGACGCTGGGAGCATTCAACCAGGAAATCTGACATGGCTTGGACAAAGGGATGATTGTCTTCCTGTGTAGCGCTGGAGTAAGACTATGCTCTAGGATGACACAAGAGGTCTCAACATACCCTGTAGAACGAATTGATTCTATTCGTGGTAGTCTGTGAGGTTTTGACGGCAAGAATGAATTGGTGCCACGAACTTACCGGTATGACATGGAGCATAGAGCGAGGGTGTCAAAGGACAACCGTGTGAAATCTTCTGCGGCGTGAATAGGATGTCTAGGGCCGAATCTGGTAGGAATGAGTTCAACTCGTCCTTGAGAACGAAGAATTGAAATTACTGACCGCTCCCATTTCAGCACCAGCTGCGATGCTATGTCGACCATGTCGGGGAACATGGAGCGCACAGCGGCCGTGCTGAACCTGGGTGCAAGAACTCGATCTAGCGTCCTTGGTCAGCTAGTGACGAATTGGAGCGCATACAAGAACTCTCACGTGTTATACCGTAGTTGGGCTCGTATTTCTTTCCCTGGTAAATATGCTTCAGTCAGTAGGCTATTAAACGTGGAAGATGACGCGCACAGTGAAGAGAGCGTCGCGTCCCAGTTCGCGAATGTACAAAAGGGGTCCGTTCACACTCTTTGTGAACTTTCTATCGTTCGAGCAATCGTTGACGAGCTCGGAAGTGTTTACGACTATAGCTCGGCCCTCTAGAGAAGAGGGTTATGTGATTAGCTTGCAACACACACAGTCTCAGGATTGTTGATGAGCACGAACTGATGAAGCTGAGTTGGAATATTTCACCGAGCTGGTCACCCCATTGCTGAAGGGTTCGTATGGGCACATCCGGGTCAAACGACATGGAATGGCCGAGAAGGGGGTAGCCTGGTGGGGAAGGAATTACACAGGTCATGGTTGTGAATGTGGGGGTGAGAGAATGGGTGAGAGAAGCCTGGGTGTGACCACTACGAGTGGCAAGGGCAGGCGAATTATATGGGGAAGTGCGAGACAGGGCCCGGCGATCTGAAGTCGGGACGCTGACGACAGGGTTGACGTATTACCTGTGAAAGTTGGAACGGAAACTGTTACATAACTTGGTTAGACATTTAAATAGACAGGATACGTTCTTGAAATAGAAGATATACCTGAATTTGATACTGAAACCAGTCATCTTGGAGCGAAGACGAGGGTGAGAAGCGAGTAGCGGCACCCCTCTGTTCGTTGCACCTCCCACCGTCCCTCTTGCGGATGACATCCAGAGTCGCCGTGCGTCGCAGTCTTGCACCGCTGTCGGCGCGCTGCAGTCCCCGACCACTTTGGCGTCTTCTGGCGCATTCAGCGATGCTTTTAGTCGCTGCTCTACCGAGGCAAAAAGCATGCTGGAATATATGATGACCGGGAGCACGGAGGAGAGCTGGGAGCGTCGAGCAGCCTTCAGTGCAGGAATGACAGCAAAGATGAATATCACGTACATGATTCGTCGGCTGTTACACGTACAACGTTGGGCGAATCTCGCAGCTAGAAAGGCGCTGATGATCGTGGTTGGAGGACTCGCTCGACGAATCTGGCAAGGAAGTGCAGAATGACGACACGGGAACAGCCGAGTTGATCGCGTCGGCCTCCAACAACAACTTTGTATGTTATATAATTCCAACGAACATGTCCTTCAAAACCGTCGACCTGTACCCCTGCAACCCAGCCACCACTCGCGGCGAGTCCACCAAGCTCAGCGCACACAGGGACAAGATTGTCTACACAAATGGAAGGACCGTTATCGTAAGCCACCCGTTCCTCCACCCTAGAACCCAACTTTGACGCGTCCACGACCGTTAGATTCGCGATTTGAAGGTCATATCACCTCCTTGACCGCAATCGTACTCTGATCTAAACGGCTCCTCGTCCATTTGCTGCTAGAACCCATCCTCAGTCATCGCACACGCCGGCCACGTTCAAACCGCAACAGTGGCAAGGATCTCTCCCACCGGGTTCTACTGTGCCTCGGGAGACATCAGCGGCACAGGTGCGCAAATGCGGTAGATCACATCCCACAAAACCTGCACGGTGATTCATCTAGTTAGGATATGGGATATCGCCGGGGAGGACCAGTCGCTCAAGGCAGAATACAAAGTTATCTCTGGCAGGATGTGGGTCATATTTCTGCTTCTGACATGCACCACTTCATATTTGCGCGGGGTTTAGAAAGGATCTCGCATGGGACGGCGAGAGCAAACGAATAATCGCCGTCGGCGACGGTCGTGACAAGTCAGTTCTCGGTCTGCCTCTTGCATCCTGTCGTCGGCTCACTTGTAGAGGACAGGTTCGGACATGCGTTCATGATGGACAGCGGGTCGTCCACGGGAGAGATCATCGGACATTCCAAGGTAGCGCAACTTGCCCTTCCCGCCTTGCTCTACCGCACGACCGACCCTGACACAGGTTGTAAACGCTGTGGCCATCCGCCACCAACGACCGTTCCGCGCTGCAACCGCTGGCGATGACAGCACGATCGTATTCCACCACGGTTCGTCAATGTCCTCCATCTTCCCTGTTAGTCCTGAACCGAACTACGAACCGCGCAGGGGTTCCATTCAAATACGACAAGGTCAGTCAATCCTCCGGTGATCCTCGGATACGTTATTCGAACCGTTCCGCAGGCCATCAAGACCCACACCAAGTTCGTCCAAGATATCAAATACGCCTCGTCCGGCGACCACTTTGCCAGTGTCGGTTCAGACGCAAAAATATTCATCTACGACGGAAAGACTGGCGAGACGCGGGGTGAAATAAAAGACAGTCCACATTCCGGTACCATCGTATGTATTTCTCCCCCACGCTCAATGTCCACCCGCGCTCATGTGAATCAAGAACGCCGTCAGCTGGAGTCCAGACAACAAGTCTCTGGTCACCTCGGCAGCCGACCGCACAGTCAAGCTGTGTAAGTAGTCGCTCGTCGCAGCGGTGCATCGAGGCTTATGGAGTTCTCCGTGCCTTTCGCAGGGGACGCTGAATCGAAAAAGGCGATCACCGCTTGGACGGTGGGATCAACAATCGAGAGTCAACAGGTCGGGAACGTCTGGACCGACGGAGACGACATTGTTTCTCTGTCCATGTCCGGCGACGTCAACGTGTTTGATAAGCGACTCGGTGACAAGCCCGCTCGTGTCCTCAAAGTAGGTTATAACGCATCCTCACCGGTATATTGATCAACTGGCTCGCAGGGTCCCTCAAAGGCTATCACTGCTGCTGTCCCTACTCAAGGAACAGGCACATTCATCGCCGGTGTTGCCGACGGCCGACTGCTGTCGTTCGAAAATTCGGGTTATGAGTACATTAGCGGAGAGGGCCACAAGAGTCTCGTGTCTGGGCTCGGCGTGGCTTCAGACGGCAGATTGTATTCAGCCGCATACGACGACGTGCTTCGCGAAATCTCGCCCGAGAGCTCCAGCTTTGTGTACGTGGACGCGAGAATGTTCACACCGGCAAACGATACTGATCTTATCGACAGCCAAGCATCGTACTCTGCGGAGGGCCAGCCTAGATCGCTCGCTATCGCAGGAGACTCCACCGTCTTCCTCGCGGAATCAGATCGCGTCGAGGCTATCCGATCCAACCAAAAGGTGCACGAGCTCAAGCCCAAGTACGCGCCTACCACGGTCGCTGCCTCTGGTTCTGTTGTCGCTATTGGCGGGGAGGTTCGTCCACACCATCTCCCGCCCTGGACCCTAACTTGAGTGTGCCACTTAGGATCAAAAGGTCCATCTGCATGACTGGGACGGCAAGGCGTTGAAAGAAGTCGCAGTGCTCGAGAACAACAAGGGGAGCATCAGCGCGTTGGCGTTCTCTCCTGACGGCTCTCTCCTGGTCGCTGGAGATGTACGTATATACCCCCCTCTAATTCAAGCTCCTATACTTACGTGCCGTGATATCTTCATTCAGTCGAGCGGCAAGGTCGTGCTTTACGACGTGAAAAATCGCAAGGTCAGCATCATCTCGCCTTAATTGCAGATTCATTGGACTGAAAATAACATACACATTAGATGATTACAGGCCGATGGTCCTTCCACAGCGGCCGCATCCTGTCGCTCGCATGGACCGCAGACGGTCAACACGTCGCGTCCAGCGCGCTCGACACCCACGTATACGTCTGGAGCGTCAAGTTCCCTCTGCGCAACATCTCGATCAAAAACGCCGCGGCTGGTGGCGTCAACGCCGTCTTCTGGCTCGACGGCGCGACGCTGGCGGGTGCGGGTGCGGATGGATGTGTGAGGACGTGGGAGATTGCGTTCCACGCGTAAAGCTATATACCTTACGAACTATCGATTCCAATCTTCAAGGCATGAGAAATAAATGTACAATATACTTTTACCGTTCCCCTCTCGGGGGACTCTGCAGAGGTCATAATCAATGAGCCAATCGCGCGCAGTGGGCGTTCCAAATTTATCTTGTCCATACGTGGAGAAAAATACACTTGCGTCGTTGATAACTCGTACGTAGCAGTATCGAAAGAGGGAGCTTGTACATGATGGTCAGCGTGAAGAGAATGAGGATGAAGAGACGTTGGGAACGACAGTCGGCAGGAGTTTTGCAGAGCAGTGTGAGGACAAACCATGAATACAAGAAGAGGTAGAAACCCGAGCTGGAAAGAAAACCGAACCACTCCTCTGCCTCTGCCTCCGCCTCCTCGTACTCCGTCGACGTTGTCCGTTATTCCTAGCCTTGTGCGGGTGAACGAGCAGCTGGCTCATTCGAGCTCCTCGAGTGCAGGAGGCTCATCGTCATCTGCCTTCTTCTCATCCCCACCTTCCTTCTTCTCCTCAGCTGCGTCAAAGTTCTCGACGAGGTCAGGGACATCGTCGTCATCGTCGTCGCCCTGACTCGGTCGTTGTTGGTTCTGCTGAATAGCCTGGTAGGATTCCGCGAGCTTGCGAAGTGACGCGAGAGAGTCTGGACCGAGTTGGTTGAGGATGCCAGGAACGAGCTCTGTGAGCTCCTTCACTTGGCCAGTACCGTAAACGGCAAACGTGTTGGCGGTCACGGCGGCGTGAACTGTTGGGCATAAAGAGAAGATTTGTGTGATAGTATATGAGCGATCGTGTTCTTCTTTGGAAATGCATGCAATCTTGCGAAACAAAAGTAGGATCGCGAGCACCCGCGGAGCCTATTTGCTCTCCTTCTCCCACAGCGAAATAACAATGATAATAACCACGGTTGTCACGGAAACTCACCTTTGGGTGCAGAGAAGTGCAAGACATTCCCGTCCTCCCTGAACATGTTGACCTCTTCAACACCAGGGATGGGTTGGACGTTGAGCTTCTTCAACGCTCCTTGGAGCTTTTTATCGTCCTGTGCAGCCGCAGGTTTCGTCTTCCGTACAATCTTCCGACGCACCGTCCCCTTTCCACCTGACAGGAGAATCCAAACAAATGTTTATGAGTGACTTTTTGCGCTCGGATGTTTTCAAAAGGAGAAAAGAAAGAAAGAAGATCCCATCTGGAAGGAGGAGGAAGGACGTACCGATCCTGTTGGCCGCAGCCGCAGCTTGCAGCTTTGCCAATTTTGCGGGATCCATCGTTTTGGTTTTAGAGGGAGGATCGGTGGGGCTGGACGACGACGACGACAACGACGGGCGGGGCGGGCGTGATGATTTTGGTGGTGGACGATTGAGGTATTAAGGTTCAGAGGTAAATACGACCATACAAAACGAGGAGACCCGGCAAAAGCAGACGCCGTCGCGATAGTAAGTACTGTAACACCATCTCAACCGTTTCAACTTCTCTGCAATTTGAGTAGATAATTGAGGATGTTGTAGCGAATTGATGGTAACGACATGCACACAGGCATCGACAATCTTTGTCGTTCGCACATGCTTTCTCTCACTTTGGCGCAAGGTTTCACCGAATTCCGGCAGATCTGAAGACGGTCTCGTTCGTGAGGGTATCGGAGCTTCCAAAGCAGCCACTAACATTGACAGCCGTCCGTAGAATGGGTATACATACGCAAGAGCAGCAAATTGTTTGCTGTAAACTTGCGATTTGAAGTTCAAAGTCGAATCCGGAGCGCCAGAGAGATCCTTGCTCCAGATTTTGATTCATAAGCGGGTTTGTGTCATCATTGGGCACAGCCAAGAACGGTTGCCACTGATCATGAGTATACCAGCTACTTTACATGAAGATTCCAGCTCTGATTTTTCGTAACTGCATACTTTGCATCCAAACAGAGCGAATGCTGATTACGGCTACCAACCTGGCATAATCCGATATTTAATCTAATGATCCCTGCATGGTGAACAATTTAACTTGATAATGTACGATTAGTGGAAACTAGGCTCTGTGCTGTCTCATGGCTGTGTATATCGAGGTTGAAAAGTGGCAAGTCGCCCTTGTTTCCACAAACCTCTTATAATGGGCAACCAGCAACTCTCCTTAGCCCAACCACTGCAAGACAGTTCTTCGTCAGGCGTGGTGAAGATGTGGTACGCATACATTTGATCATGTACCGTCCAGACGGTAGTAGTTCTGCGACTTGGTGAGAATGGGAACGATCCAGAGTGGGTTTGATCTTGTACGTACCTTTTATCAAACTGGGTCGCTCTTGAGATGGTAATCCCAATGTCTGAATGTCCGTGTCGCATTAAGCCAGTGTATACCAAGGAGCTCGACGATCGCAAAACGACGCCCGAGCTACTTAATTGTCGGCTGCGTTCGAAAAAATGAAGACGTTTCCCCAACACCTTTAAAAACACATCGTCGAACAGCAATATGCCGACACCTTCTAAGCCTTCCTCGGAACTGCAGACGCTCCAGGCGACGCAGTTGGCATGGCTCTTGACTTGTCCAATTCGTCAGCGATGACCGGCAAACCGGGAGTCTGAGTACGTCCTGATCGTCCCTGCTACTTATATCAACGGCTGATTGCAAAGTATGACTCTTGGCAAACGTAAAGCTTGGAAAGTTGTATCTTCCGCCCGCATTTCGAAACCAGGGTATTAGAAAGGCTCTCGTCGCGAGTCGCCGAAGAGAAAGTACGCTTCTTCTTCTGCATTGAATTAATATTGAATGGATCTTGTCAGGGCTATCATGGTGTTAATTGGTCCGCCCTGAGATGAATTTGACAGCTCACCCCAATTTGCGCTGTCGCGTTGGACTCCGTGCTTCACAGCGGAACTCTGCTATCCAGTCCCACGACAAAGTGCTCGGAGCAACCTCAACACCCAAATGGGTGGGCATGAGGCTGAAAGAAGAGGGTATTCAAAACCTAAAGAAATACGCAATTCAGTCTTCTGAATGTGTCAATCCAGGCGGAGAATCAGCGGTACAGCGGCTGACATCTGCCAAAAGCAATGTGGCCGTTAGGTTGAGATAAACAACACAAACGAGGAGACAAATCACCCACGGTATTCTCAGCGTCATGGCTTCGAGTTATGTTTTCTGCGTATGCACCACCTGGTAAGCCAACCGATTCATTGATTGTCCTCAAGGACAATCAGGCCTTTTTTTGAGTAGTGCATGAAGCATCCGCAGAGCCTCTCGTAACGCTCATTGTATTTTCGGAAGCGACACAGGAAGAATTTGCAAACACAGAGAGAATCGAGCTATATACCATCGTAGCTCGCACCTCCAGCCTATAAACAGTCTCTGTCAGCTGAATACAAAATTCTTTCACCAGGAAAAAGTACAGAACACGGACCTTCCTGAGTTTGATCACGATGGGGTCTTCCTTGAGATCGTCCTTTTCTCGAGCAGGAACCTCAAGCGAGAAGACACGAAGAACACTCTTCACGTCTGCCGAGTGTACAGAGATCTAGAGGCACGTTCGAGCGTAGGAACACAGAGGGTCTCAAACGAACAGGTATTCGGGTGGATCCGACGCTCACCTTCGCCTTCCGCATGACCTTACACGAAGGCCCGATCCAGATGATGAGGATGAACTTTTCTCTCTGGGACTCCTTGTCGTTAGAGTAACGTATCCGTGCGTACGCGTACGAAGCCTTGGATTCGTCCAGACGTTCGCGCAGCTCATCCAAACCACCCGTTCCCGTAGCTGTCAGGGTCAGCTTATCTGAGCGATCGGACTGTAGAGCGGATAGCGATTAGGGCGACTGAGACGGAAGCATGGACAGAAGAGGGAAGAATGTAATAACGCACCTCGTAGTCCAGCAGCAGCCAGCTCGTCTCGGTCTTGTCCGAACGAACATCCTGGTATGCTGGAATAGGGTTGGGTCACAAGACGCGCTTGGTAGGTTCGTACCAGGAGCGTACCTTCGTCGATCTTGGGATCAGAGACGTCGGCCATGTCAGCTTAGGGAGGTTCGGAAGATACGCGAGGCAAGAGAGGACGACGATGAAAGGAGAGAGAGGAGAGTAAGGTTGTTGAGCAAGAATTACCTCTGGGCGACCACTGGCGGCGATCTACAAGATATTCCCACGGGTGGTTTAAATGCGTTTATTCTAGTGCCAGCGCCGCAACTGTGCAGCAGTCACTCACCGACTCAATAATGCTACTCAGCAACTTCGTCGCTCGCCAAGCTACGTCTGGCGGCAGATGCGCAGCCTCTTCCTTCAGCGCATTCTATACCACCCTCACAGGCCTGGCTGCCGTCCGGAACTGGAGAGTAACCAGCCCTGCACCCATCTCACTTGTGTCCGATGCGATAGAGCAGCAGCAGCAGCCAATGCACAAGCCGACTCGGGCCTCTCCTGGCTCCTCGCCTGGTGCTTCTCGCGTGCCAACCCCACCACAGCACAGGTTACACAAGGAAAAGATCAAAACGCAGTTTCCGGATGGCTGGTCGCCTCCTCGTAAACTCTCCCGACAGGCTATGGACGGGATGCGCGCCATGCACGCGCAGCATCCAGAACTGTTCACTACGCCGGTCCTTGCGGAAAAGTTCAAGATCAGTCCGGAGGCTGTTAGACGAGTGCTGAAGAGCAAATGGGAGCCGACAAAGGCACAGAGGGAGAGGCTCCTGCAGAGAGAGGAGCGGGAACGCCGAGAACACATTCGACAGCGGAAATTGGAGGAAGTCAAGGCGCAGCTAGAGGTGCAGGGAGCACGGACGGTGGCTAAAAGACGACAGAACGACACATTGACTCTTACCTGAGACAGGGGAATGGCGGGGTAGTGTGCAGCGGTAAGTCCACGAATATCCTCCCTGCCCGCGTGTCAAGCTTACGCCTTGCATTCACACAGGCGATCGACACTAAGATTATCGAGATTACGTTACAGGATACATGGACACATAAGCCTACACAGTCCCTGCTTTAATAGCAATATAACGTCTTAGCCGATGAGACTGTCCGGTGGTTTTTACGCTACGAGAGCAGAAGCCGTCTATATTCAAGCGTGGGTGCGTCTAAATTGCAAGTAGAATGGCCCCTCCGAGTCCGGCGGCTTACATGTTAGCGCATTGTTCCAATTCGGCCGCGGTAGTGCATCTGGCGTACGTCCTGTCTGGTCAACCAACTCAAACTCTAGCTGCGACAGCATGAGTGCAGTGAGGATTTTGAGCTGGAGCTTCGCGAGTCGTTGGCCCATACAAGTTATTTTTCCTGCAGGCAAGTCATCTGTCAGCTTGCGGCCGCCAGGAGTGCTCGATATTGACCTACCTCCACCCCAGCCCATGTAGCCCAGCGGAAGTTGGCACTCTGGCCTGTCCGGGTTGAACGCCCAAGGATCGGGGTATAGTTCTGGATTGAGATGAACGTCGCTGAAGGGATACACGACATATGCACCAGAAGGGATCCGGGTGCCGTTGACGTATGTCTCAGGACCGACATTCCTACGCATGGCGGTGTGCGGCTGTGCGATGCGCAGCACTTCTCTTATTATTTGGTCCATGACTGGTGTGTTGTTCTCCCACGCCTTGAGCGGAATTGCCGCGACCCGGTCAGCGATGCTGCTGTGACAATCTGCTGAAGAGTGTTCTGCGAGGAGAGTGCGTACTTCGTCCGCTGTTTTTTGTCTCCATCCCGAGTGACCCCCGATGAAGGTCAACATCCACGAAGCTAGCAAATTCAGGCACGGTAAGCAAGAGGTGTTTTGTTTCGATATCAGTTGCTCTCGTAACTGACCTGTCGTGCCAGTAGAACGTGCACCGGCCACGAGTAGGCCCATAATAAACTGTGGGAATTGTGAGATGCCAACACATGGTGTCATGAAGCAAGAGTGAATTACTCCTACGATGACTGATTTGTCGTCCCCATGGTCAACCAACATCTGCAATGTGTCGTCTCGTGATTCGCCACTGAGGACCCTGGCTTTAATGGCACCGCTGATGATACTGTGAACCTTGTTTGACGCATAGAGCTTGGACAGCATGCTCGGGCTCGGTAGCCAGGGGAGCAATACGCTTGCCGGTGTCGTGGAGTCGTCGATGCGCTCGTACAGACGTTCGAGGCGGCGGACGGTGAGCGGGTTGTCGGCGATGTCATGGGAGGCCAGTGTGCGTACTGTGGTTTGGAAGATGAGCTGCAAAGTTTGAACTCTGTTGAGAAGCCAAGAACCAGGTCTCCCGTCATGCGGGCCGGGAAGAAGGCCACGTACCGCCGGCACGTGTGAGAAGGGATCGATAAGCCCTGAGTCACCCCACGAACGTAATTTCTCCTGTCCATCGCCCACGATGTACCGGATATCTAACAAGACAATGGTCAGTGTCAGTGTCATACTGTCGGTGACTGTCGGTGACTGTAACCATCCCACTCACAATTTGACAGACGGTCGCTGTTCTGCACACCTCCAAGTCGTTTGTGGATGAGCGCGATACTTCGCCCTGTCAGGTCGGTACCAGGCAACATGGGGATCTACGTTTCGTAAACGAATGAGCTCCATGCTCATGGCTTCGCCCGAGGTGCTTACCGCGCCAGACAGAATCTTGAAGCCCTCGTTGATGTCAAGACTTTTGGAACAGAAAAAATCCCTTCTTCCCCTTTCGCCAGACACTGCGATGACCGTGTTCTGTCGCAGCGAGTATCAGCCGAGGTTGACAATAATAACAATACGCGACCATACCTGCAGGAGACGGAACTGGAACACGGCCTGTCCCGTGAGCTCGAAGCCGCTCCTGAGAAAATCGAAGCGTTTCCTGAAGAATGGCCAGATCGTGCTCATACCGCTCAAGGGCAGTGTCGCCGCAACTTGCTGACTTTCGTCGGGCTTGGCGAGGCTGTAGAGGAGAAGGAGGAGGACGACGCCAGGAATGGCTATCGCTAGCTTCACCGCTGCATGGTCGGGTGCCAGCGCTTGCAACAGAGGTAGCAGGCCAAGGGGGTTCATGGCTTCACTGGGCGATGGTGTTCATGTCAAGACGACCCGTGGCTTATATACCGGTACCTTGAAATCCAGAAAGGGTAATCAGACGGAGACCAGAGCGGACATGGCAGACACAGCAACCCACCTAGTGATATGAAGTGCGTGTTCGGCAGGCACACAAGGCGGAACGCGGAATGGCAAATCCAAGCCTCGAAAGAGTTCGCTCCCGCAAAGACGGAATGCGTTGCAAGGCTCCTGCAACTGGTATCATGGCCAGAGCACCCACGGCAACTGGTCACAGTCTACTCTTCTGACGAACATTCTGGGCGGTGGTACCACTAACCGGGTTCCGGTAAACCTCTTTGGCGGGATGGTTGCATGATCACGCTTCGAACTCTCACATACAACGCCAGTGATCTACGCACAGCTTTCAAATATTGTTGTACATGTCCAGCCTTTGCTGCAAGTACCGTCGCCTTTTGACGTGTCTCACTTACACCAACTTGAAACCATTCTTCAGGATAAGAATAAGAATTGTGGCCGCGATGAAAGGCTGACCGGTGGGCAAAGGACCGGTTACCTGCGATCTTGAAATTCATGTATATAGAATGGAGGTCCATTGCAGATTATCAATGAAGTGTATATTCGTTCTCCTGGACTGATCTTGCAGTATGCAGGCTGCAGTTTGGGGAAACATACCATGGAGGTGAGGTAAGCCAACCCAATCCGCGAAGAAGTACTTTCGGGAATATTGAATCATTCGGCTAACGGAAGATTGTGGCTCACTGCGAATAACGTTCCACAGTGGGTGAAATTGTCTGTTATGCGAACGAGGATTGGGCACGAGAGATACTAGTATGTATGTACAGGAGAATGTGTAAATGCGCGGGCATTGCAGAGTTCATGTAGAATGCAGTTGCTGGAGATGAAATGGGAGGTATACAGCGACAATCAATTTGTAGCATGAAATCATTTGCTTGTGCGATAGATGTGGTAGCGTCCTGCTCTTCTCAAAAAGCGCGAATGGATATAGTGTCATGAACGGGATCAAAATCCAAATCCGAGAAGCGTTCCACGTTTGAGCCCCTCGTCGATGTCGCGTAACGCTTGGAGGCTGGAGATGGTGACTCGAAGGTAAATGCCGAGTAGATACGCTTCCTTTCCGGGGTAGAGAATGTACCATTCTTCCCCTCATTAACAGTATCCGCGACTGGAGTCTCGGGCGTAACCTTTGTGGACTGCTCGTCGCTCGGAGATGTTTCAGCAGTTTCCTAGAAGCGGCATGTCAGAACTCGGAGGGATCAATCGGTCGTTCGTCAATACATACCTCATGTTGAGACGCTTGGGGCTCTTCTTGCCTTTCTTCAGGGGGCGGACTCTGCTCGAAGGCTTTCGAGACATCTGCCAGGGGCAAAACAGTCAACTCGTAGCACTTGGAGTCAGCGGCAGCTTGCCCCGTTTCCGACCCGGTCTGCAAATCCCCCTGCTCAACTCTATCCCCCGCTACATGTTCCTCCTCCTCAACCTTCGGCAGCTCAGTCATCTTGCGACTACGACTGGACTGCTTCGTCTTGTGAGCACGAGGAACGCTCGAGGAGCGCTTCTCCTTCTTATGTTCCTTGTTCCCTGAGGAGCGATTCGTCTCTGAGGACACAAAAAGTCTGCGCTTCTTGGGAGAGGGATGGGGTTCAGGAACGTCGGAACGGGAGACTTTGAGGAGCTTTGTAGCAAGTACTCTAGTCTTTGGCTTCTTGGCTGCTGCATCCTCAGTGCTGGAACGCCGACCGGTGACGGGATGAAGGTTCTCCTTGTCCCGTGCAGTGACAATGGCGAGGACGGTGGTGGATGAAGCAGACGACGACGTCTCTTCCGACTGGGTGACGTTTACTGGCGTGTCTGGTTCATCTTTGAATATCACAAACCTCGACCGGGGAGTAATTGTCGGCATGAGTTGGATGGTCTAAGTTTTGGAATCTGCAGTAGGAAGAGATTGTTAGTAGTGACCAAGACGAAATGAAAACAAGAAGTTGAGTTGGCCGTTCAAGTATTGGTTCGAACTCGCATAGGCGCTGAGCTAACCGTGACTGAGTCACGCGGGGCAATCTCATCATGTGACCGCGTTGCGTCGGGCGAGACCTAGGACAGAAAATTCCAGAGCTGAGCACATCTCAAAGTGTGGCATGTACAAAGCAAATTCCATGGCTTTTTTACCCACCTGCGGTCCTTGAGAAACTTTGAAATCTCGTTAAAAATGTCGGAAGACCAATTTGAAGTGTCGTGTTTCGAGGTCCGACACAGTCCGACGCGCAATACGCCGCAAACACCACAGGCGAGGGTGAGCTGTCCGCTACCACGACTTTCACGCCCTCTTCATCCACTCATCTAGCTGCTTTACTTCTCATAATGCCTGTAACAAGAATGGACAAGTCAAAGAAACCCTATAGCGTAAGCGAAGTGACGGTGTGCAAGAACCGCATTACTTACCCCTTTATTTTATGACAGCGACCTGCAAACCGTCCAAGACGGTCAGACGGCGACTGGGTGCACGACAAAGCTACGAGAAGCAACAACGTGACTATATCACCAGAAAAAGCAGACAATTCTAGCAGCAACGAGCCCCACTCCAAGTTGGTTGTCTCGAACTTGCATTATGAGGTTACACCGAAGGACCTGGTGGTGTGTCTTGTAAATTACATCACGTCCCTGCCTAGTCTTGACGTACTCTCTTCAACGCTGCAGCAAGTCTTTGGTCAAATGGGCACTCTTGTACGAGAGCCACTAATCAGGGTACGATAAATCCGACTGCACCGCATCAGCCTTGAAAGAAAACCGATGTCGACTCCTTCGCAATCAAGTATGACCGTAGTGGTCGCTCCTCAGGAGTTGCCCTCGTTTTCTACGAAACGGCAGCAGAAGCAAAGAAGGCATTGACTCACTTTGACCAGAAGCTCTGCAAAGGTCCGCACTTTTTTGCAATCTACATATCCTTGTTCCAAATTGATCTCCACGCTAGGTCAACCAATGTCCATCACCTTTGAAGTTGGTCGACAGATCAGACAGACACGTCGGGTTGCTAGTGCACCGTCGCTGATTAACAGAATTCAAAAGCCTGCCCTAGCTGACCGACTTGCTGTAGCTGAGCCAAAGCTTGCTACATCAGTCTCGTGAGTCAACGCGAATAGATGGCTATAGGGCTTCAATTAACATCCTGCACAGGTCAAACGGAGTTGGTCCAATCCGAAACAAGGGACATGGCGTAGCTCGCACCAATGCGAAAGAGCCCAGAAAGCCTAAAAACGCACCAAAGACCGCTGCCGAGTTGGACATGGAACTGGATTCATTCATGAAGGATGATTCTAAGCCTGTAGCGGCCTCTTTTGAGGATGTTGACATGGCTGCTTGAAATCGTCAAGTCGACTTGGCTGGTTGATTGTATCATACTCTCGATCTCATTTTCTTGTCTGTGCTCAGATCTATTATGCTTCATTTCGTACCTCATAGGCCCCCAATAATGTACCGGTCATAGATATCGCTCGTAGCGTGATTCTCTTGTCGGAGCAGTTTACAATCGCAATGTCATGTAGTTGCGCGAAGTGGTTATGGTACATCAACTCGTTTAGGGCTCTGGTTAGTCAAATAAGTGCTGCTACATTGGATAGTCACATCCTATGCTCCACTCCTTCCAACAGCTTTTGTGATACTCGTGTTATCTAGCTTGGGTAAAGCCCTTGCGGCGGTGTTCGTGGGACGCGGAAGGAATTGCACGTCGACAAGCCAAGAAAGGTACTTGCCCATCAGCTCCTCATCCACCGTGCGATTCGTCTCTTTCATGTGGGGTGCTAACAATGCCCTCATGTTGGCATCGTTTAGCTCCGGCGCCTTCGTACTTGTGGGCAAGTCGTCCAGGACAAAGTGCAGCAGCGGGAAGAGCGCGTTGTCCTGAGATTCCATGACATGACGCTCGAGCTGCGCTCTCCACACGAGATAGTCACAGCGCTCCGTCTTGAATCCAAAAGTCGAGAGAGCAGATAGGAAGTCGTTGAACGTGGGGCGCGGGTAGGCTGCAACGTGAAGCACGCTCAGATGATTGCGAGGGGAAGGAAGGGGAGCGATAGCTGCAAGCGCTGTTGATCGAGCTACGTGGTCTACAGGGACCATGTTGACGGTGTTGTTGACATCTGGGACAAGACCAAGCTGGATGCACCCTTTGACCATGCGCCAGATGAAGTCGTCCGTGTTGGTCACTGAACAAGATGCGTTAGCCGAAGGTTCACGATGCTGTAGATATAAATACACTGACCGGCGGAGAGAGAGTCACCCACGACGTAACCAGAACGCACAATGTGTCCATTCAAGCCTCTTCGACCGGCTTCAAACAGCAGTTTCTCAGACACCCACTTGCTCTGACCGTATCCTGTTTTTAAGGACAACCTAGCACCCTCTAGATCGTCGCTCTCCGGTACACCACTGCCAGCTAGAGTATCGGACAGTTGTATGTAGTGTTCAGCGTCAATGGCAGAGGTCGAGGAAACGAAGACGAGGAGCTTCGGCTTGATGGCTGCAGCAAGCTCTACTGCTGTCAGAGTACCCAAGACGTTCGCGGGACGAAGCTTTTCGTACGGGTACACCCAATGAACCTGAAGAAAGAAGCTCGACTGGATGTACGAGTACCTGGGGCGGAATCAACTCACCAGAGCGCCATTGTGCACAATAGCGTCAGCCTCTTGTGCGAGCTCTTGCCATGTTGCCTGGTCAAGGTCGAAGCGCTCCTGGTCGAGATCGCCTTTGACAACTTGAAGCCTAGACGTCTCAAGCCACTTTTCGTCCCATACTCCGCGTCCACTTGCAGTCTCTCGAAGACGCGCCATGGCCTTGTCCGAGTCAGACGCACGGACAAGACATATAACCTTCGCCACTCGTTCTTCTCTCTCAAGCAAGTCGCGCAGAATGAATGCGCCGAGGAATCCGGTTGCACCGGTTAAGAAGACAGTCAGTGGACGAGAAGCGTAGTCAGAAGGGATACCAGCGTATGATGGCTGCAGCTTGCTGACAAGCGCATCGTAATCTTGTCCGTACTTTATATGCCGACTAACATCAGAAGTAGGCGGTGAGTTGTTCTGGCCAGGCTTGTATGTAAAGCCAAGATCTGTGTTGCGCAGTTCATCGACCGCTGCAGAGAGGTCCTTGATGGTAGGCTTGTCGAAGACTAGACCAAGAGGAGCTTCAATAACGAAAGACTTGCGAATCTCGAAAATGAGGCGGGTCGCAAGGATGGAATGACCTCCAAGATCGAAGAAGTTGTCATCCAGAGGGATGGGTGAGGGAGCATTTGGCAAAATACGAGCCCAGATCGTTCGCATGGCTTCCTCAGTAGCAGATACCGCCCCTTCCGGACGAGCTTCAGTGGAGTTGAGCTGCACAGTATCTGGGAAGGGGAGGGCAGGCTTGTCAATCTTGCCGTTTGGGTTCAGCGGCATACGCTTTAGCGGGACGAACACTGCAGAGTATAAGTCCCAACCTCACGAACAATTGTAACCACGTACGCGAAGGAATGCTATGACTTGGAAGCTTAGTCTTGAGGTACTCTCTGATGTTCTTGATTAATCGCCTGTACTTTCTCATACCAGCTACGACGTTCTTGTCGTCATCGCCGATGTCGCTGGCATACTCGTCGAGATTTGGTCCACTGACAGGGACAAAGTAGCTGACAAGAATCTTCTCCTCATCTTTGTCCCTACGCACCAACGTAACGTTCTCCCTTATCAGGAAGTGTTGGCTGAGATGTGTATCGATCTCGCCGAGTTCGATGCGGAAGCCACGAATCTTGACCTGATCATCCGCACGACCAGTGCACTCCACGACGCCGTTCGGAAGATAGCGTCCTAAGTCTCCGGAACGGTACATGCGGTCGCGAATACCTTTCCAAAATTGCGCTTCAGGCCCTGGCTGACCTTGCAAAGGTTGTGCAATAGTGTCACGAGGAGGAGAAGCACTGGCGGAAAACCAATTCGACACGAACTTCTCAGCACTGGCACTGGCATCTAGATACCCCTCGGCCAGACCACCGGAGCGTACATAGATCTCCCCCACCTCTCCCACAGTGCAAGGGATTGTCTTGTCGTTTCTGTTCACGACGAGTAGTTGGACATCGATCATACCTTCTCCAGCAGGCATAACGTCCTTTTGAGTGATAAGGAAGGTGGGATCTTCCGAAACGCTGGGGATCCTAAAGTAGGATACTGCGCGCTGCGTTTCTGTAGTGCCGTACATGTTGATGATCCTGACGTTGGCCGCGAGTGATTGTAAGCGCAGACAGTCTCGCTTCGTGAGAATATCTCCAACGAAGAAGGCATTACGCAAAGAGGGGATTTGTCGTGTCGCTTGTGCGGAGAGGAGCTGGCCCATGGCGGGAGTCAGGTGTGTCACACTGACTTCGTTCTCAGCCATCCACTCGGCGAGCCGTCCAGGTGTGCCAATGTCATCAGCAGTCGGCACATACAGCTGGGCACCAAAGAACAGTGGCGTAAACACTATAAAATCAAGTAATCAGTCACAGATTTTCTTGCGAAACCGGTGATGGTATTCATACTGTCTCGTTGTATGGGATCGTGGGCGATGCCGCTAAGCATGGTGAATTTGGAATCCTGATCAAGACCGAACTTTTCGCCCATCCACGGGAAGAAGTGTGTCAAGCTATAATGTCTACCGCGTACGCCTTTCGGAATACCCGTACTGCCGCTGGTGAATGACAACGTCCCTATGCTGTCAGGACCTAGGGGAACATCGGGCTCAACATCGGCAAGAGTGTATTGAGCAGTCAAAACCTCAGCTACACTTGACGTCGAGCCGCCTACCAACTGGCCATCTGCGAGAAGCTCCAAGGCAGGTACCTCCACGCGGATTTGGACTTCGTTCGTAATGAATTCGCGTACCGTCGGACCAATCATGCCGGCACCCTTCAGGACTATCAAGGCTCGTGGTTGTGCAACCCCGAGGTAGATGGTTTGACGATTAGGAGGATATGCGGGGTCTATGACGGAGAACGTTGCGCCTGCCTTGAGGACAGCCATCACAGCCACAACAAGTTCTACGCTTCGGTAGGCATACACCATCACGACTTCCTCTCTCTGTACGCCGCCTTGTATGAGATGATGCGCCAAAATGTTAGAAGCGCGACGGATGGTGTTATACGTGTATGTTCGCTTCTCCTGGGTCAACGAGGGATCTGAGGATGGCAGCGACTGGATTACACAAGGTCTGTCTGGCCACTGACGCGCATTACGCGAAAAGATGTCGGGTATAGCTCCCTTCCAGTCGCACCAGTTCAAGTCAGCTGTAGGGTTCGGCAATTTCGTGCGTTGAGTTGGAGTGAGGAGAGGAACCGATCCTACAGCTTGCAAAGGGTTCGTGCCAATCTTGCGCAAAAACACAGAGAGCTGGTCAACAATGCATGAGATACGCGTAGATGTGAAGAGCAGGGAGTTGTAAAGAATGCGGAGGGATATGTGTGGAGTCAGAGCAGCGCGACTGGACTCTTGCTGCCGTGTGATGAACACGGTCAGGTCGGACGTCAAACTTGTTGTCCTCAGAAAATTCTCCATGGGCACGTCGGTCTCGTCGAAGAAGCGAACTCGGAACAGTGGTCGGGACCCTTCGACGGTGTCTGAAGCTTTGTCCTTTCCCAAGGCGCGTACGATGTCCTCGTACGGAACAGCATCGTCCTCCGCTTCCTGCTCGACCTGCTGTACCTTGCGTACCACAGCCCAGAATGGATCGTTTGGGTCGACGGGTACTCGAAGTACGAGCGGATCGCGAGCAGATGCAGAGGAAGAACCTATCAAAAGATCTGTCTCGCCCGTAAACCGATGGAGGAGGACGCAGAACGCTGCGAGTAGTAGCTGAAATGCAGATGGCGTTTTTGGGGCGTTCTCCTCGTCCTCGAACTCCCCGTCCTCGTTGTACAGAGCGAGCTTCAGAAGACTGAGGCACGTCTGTTCCGAGAGGTCTGCAGTGAGTGCTGCTTCGACTAGTCGATTGCTGCCGATTTGACGAGGGTAATCAGTCGGCAGGGATATTTCTGGTAAATTTTGGAGACGAGCAACTACACGTTGGAGACGTGCATCGGCCGTTGGACTCGCCATTGAAGACGAGCAGCAGTGGGTAAAAACATTTCAGGTGAAATAAAAAGAAGACACAGAATGACTCCCTTCATTGGGCGCTCCAACGAGATCACTTGTTTCACTTACTGATGATGCTTGAATCCGTTAAATTACTCAATCGTCATAACAGATTGTAGCAGTTGTCATTGCACCGCGAATACGTTCAAGTTGTTTATTCCAGGCCTCAGGTAATCGCGTCAACGGTCACTAGTGCCAGTCTGAAGGCAGTCTCCCTGAAGTCAGTCTCAAAGAATCAAGCTCTCAATGATTGTTCAAGACTGTATCTACATCACGGGTATATATAGTAGTGTATGATATCCACAAAATGCCACGAATAAAGATGGGAGAGTGAGCGAGCGACGATAGAAGCAATGCACTCATTGCTCGAGAGGTTTTTTGCTAATGACGAGGTACATGGGGGTGAAGATCTTTTGCACGGGTAAGTGGAAGACGAGTCTGATAATCAGCGGTAAACTCACCTTCATCTGACCGGTCTTGGTGATTGCGTCTCCGGCAATCTTGAGGGTTTCACAGACGTCCCATGTACCCTGCGGCACAAGGTGCAGGAATTCCAGCAGCGCCAGTCCATGATGCGACACGAACTTGCCGCTCGAGCTCGTCCTCCAGCACGTGAAGATGTCCCACACAGTTTGGGCTTTCGTTACATCGCCCTCAAGTGGATAATACCACTTGACTTCGTCAGGGCGTTCCGCAAGGTCCTCTTCGTGCTGAATCTCAAAGCCCACGTTAACGAGGGCATCGCGCGCTTTCTGGATTGGTCGCATCTCAGGAATACCATTTCCAATTTCAATTTGGTGAGCCAGCTCCTTATGCTCGGGAATAGAGGGGTCCCATCTGTCGGTCATGGCCCATTCGTATACACCGAACTAGAAGAGAAATGAGCGCTGTGGACGCAAGCATAGGCATAGTTAACATACGATGCCTCCAGGCTTGAGGACCTCCTTGATCTGACCGTACACACCTTCCCACGAAGGGGCATGAACAGTCGCCTCGATGGCGTAAACTAAGCAAAGATTATTGAGATCACAATAGACAGAATGAGGTAAAAGTAACATACCAGCATCGAAGTAGTTGGGACCGAACTTTTCAACAAGCTTCATGAAGTCGCCCTTAACGAACTCAACCTGGCCCTCAAGCCCAGCGTTCTTGGTGTGCTTCCTTGCACGGGTGATCTGATAGTCGTTATTGTTCAGACCAACGATGTGTACGTCAGCGAAGCGTGCAATCTCTCTCGCAGGACCGCCGACACCGCAGCCGACATCAAGCACACGCATACCCGGACGAAGGTTCATCTGCGCAGCAAGGTAATGTTCGTGACGAGCAAGTGACGCGGCAAACGATTCGCCCTTGTAGAAGCGCGAGAAGTGAAACGAGCCAGCCCAGGCATACTCGTAAAGTAAAGTCGCGGCATCATAGTAGCCTTTGGGGCACAAAGTCAGATATATGCAACGCGTTGAAGGGGTACAAATCTTACCATTGACGACCTCGGTATAGCTGTCAAGACGGTTTTCGGTGTCAACCTCCTTCTCCTTGTTCATGTCCTTCTGCCAGAACTTGGTGTACGCCTCCATACGGCTGGATTGACGACCATCCTGAGTGACACTGCTGCTCTCTGTAGCGACTGGGGCCATATGGGGCTAATTCTGTAAGCAGAATATCAGCGTCGACTCGCGCTCTCACAGCTTCGATAATGTTCAGAGACTTGAATGGTTCCCGAAGGAATCTACTCTCATGGCGCAAAGCGCGTCGAGAAGTTTGCAGATGTTGTGCATCACAGCGACGACGGGCGAGAAAAACAGCTTACAAGTACTTGAGGACGGCAGTAGGACCAGGAGTGTGAGAGAGAGAGAGGAGGAGGAGAGAGTGCCAGCTGGTGGTAACCTGTCTCTGGTTTTATCCATGTCATTTTATTACCGCCAATGTCGTTCGATGTTCAGCCTTCCCACGCATGCGAACTCGGCTATTTCCGAGAGTGTGCGAGAGCCGCAGCGCCCGTTCAATACAGAAAGAGCTGGTTTTGGCTGCAATAAAACCATGCGCTAGCCCTCATGATCAGTGGGCTGTGCTCTCATACTCAGTCCAAGAAGACATTGTACAGCAGATGTCGCAGTTGGGGAAAGCCACGGTCGAAGTACTCTGTATCTCTTTGATCAATAATTGTCACGGGTATTGACAGAAACAACAGAAACAAGACGAAGAAAGCTGAGCTCAAAGACCCCACGCCTCTAGGTAACACTCTTTGGGTTCTGTAGTAAGAAGCAGTGACTGGAGGACAAAGCGAGAAGAAACAAGTCATGAAATGTCGTGAACGATGTTGCAAAGCGGGCGTAATCAAAACGAGGTATAACGAGAGTAGTAGTAGGTTGTGAGCAAAGGGGACTCCTTCCAAGTGCACTTAAGGCGAAATATATGGTATAAATGAAAAAGATGAATGCGTGCATTGAAATGGATGAGAGTCGAAGGTGTGAAAGATGAATGTTAGGGGTGCGAGAGCGATGCGGTAGAAATGCAGATCATTCCCTCCTCGAATTGTGGTAGAACAAATGGACGCGAGCAAGAAGCAGTTGTTTGGAATGAGCGAATATCAAAGATGGAAGAAAGGAACGGGCCAGAATAAAAAAAATTACTTGGGTTTGGCAGCTTGGACTAGCAGCGCCTTCTCCTTCAGGACGGAGGGATAGCTATTCATGAGATGGGCAAGCGGGCGCAGCTCGTCTTGGTCCAAGAGTGAAATAGTGATTTTGGGCTGCACAAGCAAGGAGGTCAGTCGTAGATGCAGGATCGTTTCAATCAACACGCACAGCGCTTTTGATACCAAATGCTTTCACAACACGCCACCTAAAACATTGCAAGAGTGAGTAGAGACATGACCAACATGTCCTATTGGGCACGTACAGTTTGTCTCCCAAGGCTTGTTTCTGCTGCTGGATAGGCTTATCCAGCAGACCGTCAATGAAATCATCCGTTGCCTTTGCAACAAGCGGGTCAGCTCTGGGTATAGGAAGGGTATCCGCTTTGGGACCATTCGCTAGCTTGACAATTTCGGATGCGGGAAGGCGGGCCAATGACTCAATAGTATAAGTAGTAGCGATAGCGCTAGGGGTGGCAGGAGCAGGAGACGCAGCAGCTGACGGACCACGAGAAGATAAAGCGGGTGTTTGCGGGGATGTAACGACGTTGGCGACTTTCTTTGCCTGAGGAGTAGTGGGGGCATCCGGGATAGAAGCTGTCTGTTCCTCAGGCTCGTCTTCGGCGTTCAAAACCATCTTGGCATCAGCGATCTTTGCGCGAAGAACTTCAACATTGAACAAGCACATGGCGCGTTCACGCTTAGGCAGGCTCATCAAGAGTTCGGTTAGCTCAGATGCCTGGGCAGAGTCTAACTTAGCCACGGCAGCGGCCATGCGGTCGCGTTCTGAGGTTGGAGGAATAGATCCAGAAGGCGACTCTGTGCGGGGTGGCGTCGATAAAGAGGTTGGCATTGAGATGGGAGTCGTGGGGCGATCTGGTAAGGACGCGGTGGCAGTAGCATTCGGAACATCAAGCAGACGGGAATCCTGGGATGTAGGAGGTGAAGGAGATTTGCTTGGGGACGTGGTCTTCGATATATTCAGCGATGTGATTGCACGTTGCACCTGCGCGGAGAGCTTGTTCGCGTCCTGAATCGCAGCAACCACATCACTGAGGGACAAGGCAGCAATAGTCTCGACAACATGATCGAGGTCTTCATTCGGCACAGTGTCCATCGTCTTGATACGCCTCTGCAGTTCTCCAGAAATTATCTCCTTTCGGACCACAGGTGACAACGCGGATAGGTCGTCATAACGCATCGGAATGTTGAGAGAGCCAGCCAGCGCAGCCTAGCAAGAGTCAGAACTAGCCTTCTCTGCGCTTGCATGTACTCACATGGTAGTAACTGCCAGAACTACGGCGCGCTCTATTATCAGGACGGTCAAGATGACCCATCACAGGCGAACCGAGAGAAACTGAACGATGACTGGGACTAGGCCAATCGCCGAATTCGCTTGCCGCAGGACTTGTAGCACCGCTGCCACTCCGAGGGTGATGGTTGTGGCCGCCAAATCGTGCTGCAAGCTTCTCCTGTCGAAGCTGTTTCGGTTCGTGTAGCCGTACGACGAGCTGCTTGGAGCCCAAGATAACACCATTCATGCTATGCATAGCAGCAGTAGCTATATGATACAAAATCAGCCAAGTCAACGTATGCTACAGTGGCTACGCACCTTGCTCTGGCAACTGGTAGGAAACGAATCCAAATCCGCGGCTCTCGCCATTTTCGTTACGCATCACACGCGCACTGACGAGCAATCAGCTGCAAAACTTCTACAGCCACTATTTACCTTACCTGACAATCTGCCCAAACTAGTGTCGAGCGAAATCAGACATTAATGACTAGTAGCATAAGATAATAGCATACCTGACGGAAATGCGAGAACAGGCTGTTGGAATCAATAGACAGATCAATGTTCTACAAGGACATCAGCTACGTTCCTTCGTTGTTGTGGGCAACATTACCTTGATAAACAAGTTGCACGGGTCAACGAGTCCACTATGACTACTGGATCCAGGACCACTAGGTGGCGCGAATTGAACTTGCTGTCCAGGTCCATGCGTGAACTGCAGTGGCGATCGAGACCCGAACGGGGAGGCCCGAGGCGGAGAATACTAAGTCTAACTCAGTCCTACTGCCTTTGACTTGCGACTACATCAACTGTGCACGTACATGGGTCGAGAATGCGCCTGTGGGTACAAAAGTCGGAGCAGTGGGACTAAACTCCGACCTCACCACGCCCGGTCTCCTCGGCTGGTATAACTGGATAGCAATGTTCTGACCCTCGACATCCGCGCAATGCAGAGCCTCTTCCGCGTCCCTCGCGTCCTCTTCCCTCCAGAACTCGACCACACCAGTATCCTGTCCTGCCGGCGTAGGAGTGCGTACAGAAGCGAGTGCGCCGAAAGGTCGAAAGAGATCGTACAGTTGAGAGTCCGTGTAATTGAACGGAAGTTGTTTTACGAAGCGAGGTGAGGCCGACGGTGGGGGTAACGGTGTCGGTGGTGTAGTAGATGGATATGGTGACAAGCTGAAGAACACCGGCGGCTCCACACCTGGTATCGGACGCGATTGGAGAGTCGCCAGAGCCTTTTCAGCTACAAATAAGCTGTGAGAGAGCGTCATACAGCAAAGTGCACAGCGTTTGTACCTTTCTCGATGTACTTGAACTCGATAGTACCCGACAGAAGTCCTCCCGAGCCGTCACGCTTGATATTCGGCCTGAAGGGTGCACACGAGAGGAAAGCTGCTGCAATTTCCTGATCTGATAGGTGTGGAGGAATTCCAGAGATGTAGAGCAGTGGTTCGTGGAGGTATGGGTGCGGTTGGCGTTCTCCGTTGTGTGGGTAGTCTGCCATCGTGAAGATCGCTGAAATTAAATGAACGCTGTTAGTCTTTATACGTCGTGGCGTGTCGCCAGCGAGCTACGTAAAGTGAGAACCGTATATAGCCACAAATTCGTCCTGTGGACGACGAGTGTGGTCAGAGCCAAAAGCTGCGAGTGATGGGGCTGCACGAACTCGCAAAGCTTTGGTAAACTGGCACGTGACTAATACAAAGTATGAACACGCGCTGTGAGCGTGCATACCCCGGATGCAAAATGACATGTCGAGTCGCGATCGAAGGATGTTTCAATTGACCCCAAACGATTAATGTACAGAGACGGAAACAAATAATCCGTGTATAAACGTGTCTTCGTGAAATCTTGTCGTGCCGTCCGAGGTACTCTACACTAACCTACGGAACATAACGGAACTCCGGGGCCTGGTAGTTTCCAGTACTGCCAGTCAGAAATATATCTCGTGAAGATATTTCAGACAAACGCCTACCATGTCCGCGAGCTCCCGAGTGTCAACCGTCGCATTCTCGTCCGCAATCTTACCGTAAGCGCGATCGCGCCGTGCGTTCTCGAATCGGTAGGAGAACTAACGTGACGAAGTTGTTGTTAGACGTTTTTAGAATTTGAAAGGGGAATGATACTCACCGTGAGCACTAGGGCAGCAATCGTGACTACAAACATCAGCGCGCAGGTGACAGCGAAACCCTTGATGTAGCGAGGACCTTGGGTAGAAGGGAAGATGTGTGTGCCAAGCACACTTCCGCATTGACCTATCGCCATGTACATTGGGATGCCAGTGGCCTTTTTCGTCTCAGACCCCAGGTTGTGCGCATCTGACATTGAATGTGAGCGAAGGTGAATCGTTGCGTGGTGGACATATAGTGCTTACACCATGCGATGATCAAGCCAATGACAGTGTACGTGCCACTCGTGATGAGGAACGTCGCAAAGTAGCGGACGTGAACATTATGTGTCACAGCCAAAAGCAGGACATAGCCTATGCCGGAAACCGCGCCAGCGCCTGCAACAAAGAGACCGCGACTTTGAATTCTGTCGCTGATGTAGGAGCATGTGCAGAGCACGACGGCGCAGACGGCGTATGGAGGAACTGTAAGGAGCTGCGCACGTGCGTTTGCTACGAAAGAAGGCAGTAAGACTGAGCTCAGTACTAAGACGAGGTTACTTACTGAAACCGAACGTCTTGAGTATTGTAGGAAGGAAAGCTGAGAGGGCCGCCAAAGCACAGTTGGCTCCGAAGTACATCACGCCTCCACAATAAATCTGCCGCAGCATGAGAATGTTGTTATGCAGCGATTAGGGAACATACTTACTCTCCAATCGCGGAAAGCAGCAAAGATATGCTTCTTATTGAGAGTTCGTCCGACGTCAGCCCGTATGCCACGGTTCATCCTCTGGACTTGGATTTTGCGTTCTTCTTCATTGAGGAAAGAAGTCTCCTCAGGCCGATCAGGCAGATACCACATAGCCATCAGACCAAGAAGGACGGTAGGCACGCCCTCAACGATGAATAGTAGCCGCCAATTCGAGATTGCTATATGGGCGTGTTGAATCCCAAAAGCGATGAGACCGCCAAAGGCGCTGGAGTACAGGTCAGAGGCGGCAAACAGCAGGAACGAGGAGGGTACACACCCTGCTACGGCTGCGAAGCCGAACCACTGAGCCATACGGAGACCTATCTCATCCTTTGTATACCACAAGGCTTGATTTGCAGAGTCGGTGAAAGTCTTTTGAAAAGTTTCGCGATCACTTACACAAGTAGAGTGGAACTGTGGGATATTATCAGTAATGTGTCGAGTTGCGCAAACTGTTTCACGTACTTCCGGGACCAAAGCCGGCTTCGAAGACACCCAAGAATACGCGACAAACCATGGCACCTGCAGGGTTGTAAGCAGTCGACAAGAGCGTCGAAGCTGTACCCCAGCCTATGACGGCACATCCGATCCAGATGCGAGGTGGGAATAGCTTGGACGTGACACTCGCGGGGGTTTGGAACAGAATCTAGGCGACAGTGGTCGGTTTAGCGCGGGCGTACGGTATACTTGAGTGGTAAAGCGCGTACGTATGCGATGAAGAATGCCGTGTTTGTCCAGTCGAAGAGATTACCTGTCGGGTCGCCTCGAAGCACATCTGCCGGGAAGCCTTGTAGCCTAGCATTGCCTAGGTTGGACCTGTCCAAGTCTGAAGACCAGTATGGGTCAATAACTTGCCGTTTGATAGTATAGCAGCAGAGACTCACATGCGAAAAGATACAAGATACACGCAATGGGCATGATACGCATGTCGAGCTTGCGGACAAGTCTCTTCTCCTCTTCAGATTTCGTGAACGGGAGCCGGCTCGGATGGCTCGGATCTGAGCTTGCCCTCTCGACATGCAGGTCGTCGAGGTCGTACTTTTCGTTCATGGCTTGGGGACTGTTTCCAGAAGGCTCTGTGGCCATGCTAGACGAGTCCTGGAGGTGGTCGACTTGAAGCAAAGGGAGGAGCTCAAGTTCTTCCACGGAGGGTCGTAAGGGTGGCATCAAGGCATGGCAGAGCTTATAACGCCCGGGCGATTCATCTAGAGCTCTGATTTGTTCTTGACATAAGAACCTTGAGGGTCATGTGGAGCTAGAGTGTTCCGGGTGGAAAAACAACTGACGTTTGGATGAGTGTCCCGTGAGCGCGAAACTGTAGCCGTGCTGTCTCACCTCCTGCAACAAAACTGCATGACCCCTTGGCAGCCAGGAACAGCAGTAGCAGTTGTTTTGTTCCTAACCGCGTCCTATTCCCTGCTTGGAGCATCGCCGTACCTGCCAGGTGGGCCCGCAAACACTGGAATCGCGCATGCGGTCACGTGCATGGCGCGAGCGATATACTAGTAGCTCTCCCATACGCCACCGAGGCATTCTCCAGTCACTGCTCAGCGACCACTCGTCGCAGACACAACCTATCATTGCCGACAAAGACCATGGCGGAAGATCCCAGGCCTGACATTGTTGAACAGAATGTTCCTCCCATCGTCGACTGCGACGTGCTTGAAGCAGCCAAGGAAAACATTCAGCCACTTGCCAAAGGTCGCCGAGTCACTGCCCTTTCCGCCATTCTTGCCACACCGCACGCGCAACGCGAGAACCAGCTTGCAGCTACACGGCAGAGGCTACGAACGAATGTCGACGTCGCCTTGGGAGATTCGTCTGGCGAACATGATCAGGAGGATCTCGATGCAGACCCATTGGAGGCATATTGTACGTATGTTTATTGGGTGGTAGAGAACTATCCACAAGGACATAGTGCCGAGAGCGGGCTGTTAGAGCTTTTGGAGGAGGCCACTCGAGTACTCAAGGACCATCAGAATGGCAAGTGGCGTACCGACTTGCGATATCTCAAACTTTGGGTACTCTATGCGAGTTACGTGGAGAAGCCGATCATGATATACAAGTTCTGTATAGTCAACGAGATAGGCGTGGACCATGGGATTCTATACGAGGAGGCGGCGCTGGCACTGGAGAGAGCTGGTAGGCGAGTTATGCCCCTCCTTCTCCCACGAAGCCTCCAAGACTGAAAGTTGTTCTAGGAAATCTGAAGCCGACCAAACATACCTGCTTGGGATCGCTCGAAAAGCTCGGCCTCTCGAACGGCTCGAAGCCAAACATCGTGAATTCCAGAAACGTATGATGGCCTCTCCCAATTTGCCGAATGCGGCCACTTCTTCCGTCCCAGAGCCGATCACCACCCCAGCGGTAGGCTCACGCTCGCGCCGAGTTCTAGGAGACGCTGCTGCGGCTTCCTCTAGCTCAACGCTTACGACGCGATCCTCTATACGCGTTGCGTCTTCCACTTCCTCCTCTACTTCTATCGCAACGCCTGTCCCTTCGAAACCGCAGCCAAATTCACGCATTCAAGTCTTTGTGGACGGTCAGGACAGCACTGCATCGTCTCATGTCAACAACGAGGACGAAGCACCCTCCGAATGGCCCGATCTTGGCACGCGCAAATCACGCGTGAAGGAGAATGTCAGAGAGGCTACGAAGGCTGCCGGCACGACTCTCCGACAATCAGGACGATCTCAGCGTGTTGCATCGAGTAGCAGTACCCCCAAGATCAGCGTTTTCAGGGACCCAGTGCCGAATGAGGGAGATGAGAATCAACATGCGGAGGAAGAGGCCGCAGAAATGCCTCCTCCCCCACTCCCAGCAAAGATCTCGAAGGCTAGCAACAACCCGAAATCAATCTCAATTTTCCAAGATGATTCTCCCGAGAAATCCGAGACGAAGAGCTCAAAGTCTGGGAAGGGTATTCTAATTCTCCAGGACGAAGATCCTGAACCATCTCAGAAGAAAAGCTCTAAGGCTGGGAAGGGCCTTGCAGTGTTCCGTGACGAAGATCCTGAATCGTCTACCAGACCGGAGAAGACCAAGGCTGCGAAGAGCATCGCTGTATTTCGAGATGAACAGGCCGAACCAGGACCGCTTTTCAAGAAATATAGCGCGCCACCGAAGGTCAAGACCTCGAGCAAGTCAGCCATTCCGGTTTTTTGCGATGACGAGACTGTTCGGACGCTAGAGCCCAAAAAGACTGCTGCGTCTGGGAAGGCGAAAGGTATAGACGTGTTCCGAGACGAAGATGAGCAGCCGTCATCTGCGATTACGCCTGGATTCACTCCTTTTAAAGATGAGAGCGAAGTGAGTGTTTGATATACTTCCTGTGAGGATATTCTACTGACCATGTCTGTGTGGACAGTGTCAGACACAGTCTACTACGACTACTGGAAAGGGAAAGACTGTCGGACTTGGTATTTCAGGGCTGGGTGGAGGTGCTGCGGCGGCGAAGATGAGCTCAGAAGCTGAGGCTCTGCGCAAAGATCCTCTCAAGAATTATCCAGACAGTGATAAGACTGCCGACTTGGCTTGATTTTGAGATTTATTTGGCTGCGATTTCTTGACTTGCTATAGTTTTGAACTTCAAAACTTGAAGTGTATGTCGGTCCCCTTTCCTAACTCGAACACCGACAGCCTTGTGGCGTTTTGGCGTCTGCTAGCAACTGTCTCACCGTTATCTTCAGCCACACCCACAACTACTGTTCACACTTCGCAGACGAGTCCTCTCAGGGCTTGCAGATCGCTGCCCTTAGATTTGCAGCGCGAAGATCATGCAGCGCAACATCCTCATTCATGTACATGATAGCTGAAGACGGCCCATCGATATCAACACTGTTTACATCAGCAGGAGATCACGGCCACGCTCCCGTGGTTGAAAGAGCAGGTCAGCTATTGCTTGACTTCGTCTCTCGCTGCGCCGGTATGCATGATAGAGAACGCTAAGTCTCTTATATCTCGCTTGAAACAGGTTCGGCAAGCGTACGGATGTCTTACTGGAATGTGGTTGGGTTAACAGGAGCACGCCAGGTACGTCTTGCTAGGAACTAAGCAGCATATAGCCGCTGAACACCTTATTTTAGCTGCTCTTCACCTCCTCCAATGATCTCAAGCTGTCATACCTCGTCCTCCGAAAGAATGACTCGACTCCGCGCGAAGTATGCGCATGTATCAGTGGCGTCAAATGCGGCCATCGGCAACCGTTTCATTCCCCATGCAAAGCGCGACCCTCAAGCTTGAGACAAGGTCTTGTGACCTGCTCGCAATGTGTGCAAGACGGGATAGACGAAGATGACTACGTGCACTCAGCGATAGACAATGAAAGTAAGCTTTCGATCGGGTTTTTTGTGCCTTGCTTTGTCTTACTACTCCCGTTGATCGTATATTCAGGAGAATCGCTGAGCTCCGAGTCATCTGCAACCTCGGACACTGAGTCCAACTCTGCTGACTATTCCAACGAGCCTGGTTCACAGCTACACATATCAGAAGAGCACGTAACCCAATCAGTAAAAGACCAAGACCAGCCGACTGAGACACAAATCACTGTCAAAGTGAAGCTTCCTTTTACCAAACACGCTCCACAACAACCACGTCTGAATACCAGAATTAAGATAGGACACATAGAGGGACCAGAAATTCATACCGTCAGTCCCGTTCTGAAATGATGCAAAGCTTGATCAGCTAAGCAGTGGTTTTAGGTTCTTGACACGACAGATGATGTCGACCCGCCAGATACTACTGTTTTACGGCTGCCCGGGATGCAGTCTCGTTTGGAGATCACGCGCGTTACCTTGGTTCGAGAAGTCCCTGTTACCCCAGTGCGATCTTCTCACAAGCATACACCTCAAGCCAGCATCGCACGCACCTATAATCGCATTTCGGCTCGTCAGTCCCCTCACGCTAACCAGCATCGATCAAGAGCAATGTCAGACGCTCCGTTTTCAGCGTTTATAGAGATGGCACCCCCTGCATTGCCCTTGGCTACGAATACAAGCCCTCGAGAGACTTGCGAAAGCCCTCTGGCCAAAGTGCCGGGAGCACGCCCAATCCACGACCGTTCATCGTCATTCACTACGTATAACGAGCCTCAATTCAACTATACACTCGAACCCTCTGCACCTGTTATTTCTTCGCTCCGTTATCCATGTGTAGACGGTCTCCGCGGTGGCGTCACTAGGCCTGTTCCATTCGCGACGCATCCACAATGTAGTCCTCCACTTCAACTGGCTGGTCCATCGAAGACGCTCCTCGACATATTGAACGGTTCCTCTGCGGATACCCCCTTGCACGATATACCCGCGTCTCATGTCCTTGCGGACATGGGAGTGCGTTGTGCCCACGACCCCCCGGTATTCAAGCCGAAGCCTATCGGTTCTATTAGCTGTTCTCGTCCCGTCCGGAGATCGTCAGAGTCGTCGACTGGTGATGTGTTGAATTCAGTTGCGGCTTCGGCATCGAACATAGGCGAGCAGGCCCCTCCTTGGCCGCCGGTCCTCGCCCCTCTGTCGTGTTAATTATTGTCACGGTTGTGTTGTTTTGTACGCGCATTGTTTGTAGTGTTCAATTATACGTACAGTAGCATGCATAAATCCATTCGAATTCCTAGCGGTGTCTTAAATTGAGACGGCCGAATGACCCCGGTGGATAGCGCCCATAGTGGCCGCCTGTTTTTCTATTCACCTCCACGCTGTTTCGGACAACCCTCCGCCATGGTCGTGGATGAACTTGAGCTCTTACCTGCTAATCCCGAGCAAGATCCCAACGTGAGCTCGTACTTTTCTCCGTATGCAGCCAACAAGAGTCCTTAAGTACTCCAGGGGCAGCTACAACGACTGCCTGCAGCGGGTCACCAAGGCGTGTGCGAGCACTCACAACAACAATACCCCATGCACTGGCAGACGGTGTGGGGAACGCAGTCCTTTCCTCAGGAGCTCATAGACACGACCATCGACTACCTGCAGTACGACAAGGCCGCCCTGCAAAAATGCTGCCTAGTCCATCCGATGTGGCTCGATGCCGCCAGGTTCCACCTCTTTCGCTCCCTTCGCGTCTCTAACGCCCCACACAACGCCGTCAGCGGCAAGCGCCATAAGGAGGCTGCAATGCCCAAGAACTTCCAGGCGTTCCTCGCGTTCATTAGCTACGAAGCGTCAGATGGTTTTTGTGCCAGTGTGCGGACGTTGTTTATGATAGGAGACGAGAAAGACCAGGACAGAGACACCCGGACGCCAGTCGACACCCAGATGCTCGCGTCCATAATGATGAGGCTGCCCCAACTTCGTGTGTTCGACCTGCAGAGAGTGCGCTTCCAGGAACGCGGATTTCTGACATCACATATTCCCGCCACTCGTTTCCGTCTCGACATGCTCTCGCTCAACTTTGTTGGCTCGAGGGAAGACCCTCTCAGCAGTCTCCTCGGCGTCCTCGGCCTCTTCGCTGAACTTGGCATGCTCCGCGCGAGCTATGTCGACGGTCTTCGCGAGAACGCAGACGTGGTCACACTTCGCAACCCCTCCTTCGCCGCTCTCTCTGCACATCTGAGAGTCCTACGAGCGTCTTTGAAAGGCTGGCCTGGAACATCCCAGTTTGCTACCGTTCAGGTCTTCCTCAACCTCATGCGTAAATCCGAAACAGTGAACAGTCTCCAATGGCTGGAAGTGAAATGCAACATCATGCGGGAAGTGGATGCCTTAGGAGGGTTCCTGAGAGAGGTCGGCGACAATCTCATGCACCTCGCCATCGACATTTCCGAGCTGTTTCGCAGCCAACAAGGTACGTGATAGCCATCCAGTTCTTTGTGTCTTCTGTGACGCACCTAGACTTCTTCTCAGAACCGGACAAGATCGTCGAAGCCCTACATATCCTGGACTGCCGAAATCTGCGATCATTGAGGATATGTCTCTTTCCGAACCTCCTCAATCCCGTCGGTAACGAAGTCGCCTTGGTCGATCGCGCGAGCGATTGTCTCGCAAAACTTCTTTCTGTCATCACCCCTACGATCTGTCGTGTCACTATTGTCTTGGGCTACAACGATATGCCGTTAGAGGCATGCAAGCTCATCAAGTGGGAGCTCTTGCAGGATGTCGACTGGGATCGCTTCAAAGACATAGAACTTGTCGCGATTGGCCTCATGCCGAGACATTCGGATCGTTTGACGGAAATCAACGCAAGAGACCACATCCGCTCCAGGATGCCTAGTCTACACAATCGTGGTTTGCTCCACTTTGAGGCGATGGTACGTGACTGCCATTCACTTCTTTAAGAGAATCAGTTGTGCTGATACTATCCGCTTGATGTTCAGACGTTCTGGGATGAAAGCATCGCACCGGCACTATTGCGCAAAGCCGCTGCACGGAGGTGAAGCGCGGTCTCAGTATCCTATAGTCTCTTCTGTTCAAACATACATGTATTATACATACCCGTACGTATCTGCTTACCTGAACTTATAAAACAACGTCTTTCGCCGGTCTTAGAGAACATGCAACTGAAGCAGGAGTTGATTGGCGTTGTGGTCACTTCTGCTCTCACATGTACCAGACAGAATAGCAAGTCCATTGCTATGCAGCAACAATGTCAATTAAACGACTACTACCCGCAGTCCCTTTTATGGTATAGGTATTATATGAAGAGCAAAGCATACTGATCAGTCAAAGTTCCTCCTTCTAAAGAGAATTGTGGCAGGTCTCTTCGGGAGTGTGATCATCGTCTGCAAACCCACATGTCAGCCAAAGATGAGTTGAGTAGATGGAAACGACATACATGGTAGTCAGGCGCAGGAACCCCACCAGGCAGCTTCAATTCCACCTGCCGGATCACGGTAGCAAGGAGTGTGCTCAGCTGCATATATGCAAACTAGAAAACCCGAGATGGTGTTCAAAAAACGAGGACGACTACCGACACGCATAAGCTCAAAGCTTGCTCACCTGTTCACCAATACATCTGTGTCGACCGGCGCCGAACGGCTGGTAGGGACTGTCCGTACCCTTGCTAACAAGACCGAAACCAAAGTCGACCTTCGCGCCCTCCGCGTCGTTGTACGCCTTGTAAGCCTGGGCAGCGACACCTTCGGGATCAGACCAACGCAGAGGATCCCATTCCTGAGCGTTCTTCCAGAGCATGGGATCCATTTGACTAACGGCTGCGGACGACATGACCATGTATCCCTTCGGTATGACATATTGCCCATCTTCGGAGGGGGCGGCGAGAGATTGAGGTACAACAGCATCTTCGCGAACCGCGCGCATGATGCTATGCAGGGGAGGATGAACACGTAGGGTTTCGCGGATGACTGAGTCCATGACAGGGAGATCCTTGATCTCTTCGTATTCCATTGTGCGCCATGTACCGTCAGGCTGGCGGAAGTGCTTGACTTGTTCTTCGTACAGCGCCTCACTGGAGGACGATATGTCATCAGTCGAACGGAGAAACGGTCATTTCACATTACGACATACCCGATATCGGTCCTGTCAGCGACGTGCAGAAGTGCCCAAGAGCTGGTGGCAGAGCTGGTGTGTTGACCAGCCATGAGTAATGCAATCATGATGTGCGCAATCTCGTGGTCTTTGAGGGCGCGGCCAGCGCGGTACTTCTGTCCCATGAGCGAAGCAATCATGTCATGTTCTTCTTCCTAGGATATATGCGCGTTCGATATCGAGCGAGAGATACAGCTGCAAGTACAGAGAGCTTACCTGACCGGGGTTTTCCCTGCGATTGACGATGATGGAGACATACAAGTCACTGATCTTCTTGTGGGCGGCATCACGCTTCCTGTAGCTTTCAAGTGGCAGGTTAGGGAACATCCAGTGAAGGGGGGTAAAGCCGCCGTCGAGGTCATTGAACACCCCTGCATATTCTTTGGTGATTTTGGACCGAACTTCTTTGCCTTGTAAGGTTCTTGACGCGGTGAGGATAGTCACCTCCGACATGGTCTTGGCAGCATCGAAGGAGCCCCACTCGTTGATGTCGTTCATTTGATATATACGGAAAGAACTGTCGTTGTTCATGAACTGCGTGACTTCATCCTCGACCATACCGACGTAGGCACGGAAGTTGTCGGTGGACAGGCCGAACTTGACGAATTTCTTTTGCTCCATGAGGAGTTCGTTAGGGCAGTCGTACACGACATCTTTGCCAAAAACTGGGGTAGTCAAGTGCTGACATGATTGACCTGTAAGCGAAGAAATACATATGGAGGCGCATAAACGTACTGTGTAGGCGTCCTCCGCAGAGAAGACGGTGTGCTTTCCACCCATGATAAAGTTGTTACCAGCCGGGCCCAGTGCAACCGTCACGCGGCGACCGAGAAGTACAAATGTGAAGACAGGTCCATACTAGAAACGCGTGGTTAAGCGTGTTGTATGATTTGTATAACGACGCACGAATCACACCTTTTCCCTGCAGTCGAAGAAGAACTGAATAGGATCTTGACCATATGACGCGGCAGAGCCAAACCAAGGAATGAAGTGGAAGACAACAGGTGGCAGCGAGCGGTCTTGGGGAAGCTATGACATGGTATGTCAGCATCGGTGTGCAAAATAGAATATGTGAAAGTGTACCAGCTGCAGTAGAACATTGGCCGCAATAGCAAGCATGGGAATGTTCACCAGCGCGAGTAAAACGAGCTGCAAGGTCGAGAAGCCCTGGATGAAGGTAAGGACCTGCCCGAGAAAGCCTGCAACAGGCTCGGGGATGGAAGACATGTCTTAGTGGTTGTCGACCCGATGGTCGTCGTCGAGGACAGCGGCGATGGGGGATGGTGGATGAAGGACACGTCTTGTCGCGTGGACATTGTCTCAAGTTATATTTTGTTGCTTTTCTCACTCATCGAACGATTCTAATTTTGCGGAACTTTTGCTTATGTAATCACCAGATCTGACCCAGATACACCGTGATGGCTAACTCACGTCTACGACTCGACTCACTCGACTCGAGCCATTTGCCCACACGGCCCGACTCTCGCAGTCGACGCGCAACAAGCAGGACGGCTTTGAGGAGATTTCTTGAAGGGCGGATGCAAGAATGGCGTCGTAAAGTAGCGTGAGTACGACTCCAGGCCTCTGTCCGCAGGTACGACGGCCACCCACTTAACCGTATTGCGAGCTCACCGTCCAGCTGCCGGTAGGTAATGCTGTGAGAGCTTTATCTACTGCGTGAGAAGGGAAAGCCTCGTCAACTCATGTCTGTTACCACGTACTTCTTTCCCCAACGCTGCCAAAACAGTCGGTGCTACAAGAGATCCTGAGGCACGAAGGCTTGAACGCCGTCTACTCTGCCTTGGGGAGACTAGTTGGTGCATACTGTCCTGAGTTGATGTTGATCGAGGTCACAGATATCCGTCGTACAGTATGTTGGACAATCCTACCTCCTCCCGGACTGGCTCATGTTAGCGTTCGTCCGTGGACTCCACTTCCCACCATTCATTTGTCTTGCATATATGTAACTGTACAAGGCAACTTATTCTTGCATGCTGCGAGCTCTCATGATTCAGTTAGAGACGGTGCAACGTGTCAGCGGCCTGTGTACAGTATTGCCCTACAGTTCCAAGCATAACGATCGGATGACGCTTCGTCCGAAATACCACTCTCTGGCGTCTCATTGCACAAGCAGAACTCTGACCGCCATGTCTCTACCACCACAACTACTACATGCCCTCGAGAACCTCAAGTACCAGGCCAAAGATGCGTTTTGGGCACTCTCATCTTGTGTCTGTCAACAGTCCGCAAATATCAAAATAAACGGCCGAACCTGTAAGCGAAGATGCGGACGATGCGCTTGGCTGTGCTGACGAGAGACCTTGAAGTCAAGATTGTCAAAGTCTTGGGAGAGGGAGGCTTTTCATTCGTATATCTGGCACAGGACGAGCATAGCGGGGTATGCTCACCGCCGGTTGAGGATGACTCTTGCCTAGCTGACCGTCGAAACTCAGAGACAATTCGCGCTCAAGAAGATTCGGTGTCCCAGCGGAAACGAGGATGTGAGGCAAGCAATGCGCGAGGTTGAGGCTTACAGACGTTTCAAGTACGTTGATGAATGTTACGCACTGCTGTTGACACTTACAAAGGGCCCTCGTAAAGACATCCCAACATCATTCGCATTCTCGTACGGAATTTACTCGCGACATCCAGTTGGCGCACTCACGCAATTACAGGATTCTGCCGTTGTCCAAGACCCTTCTGGCGATGGCCAAATTGTGTATCTCTTTCTACCCTTGTATAAGGCACGTTGTAACGACTTGACTAGGCTAGCTGCGCTGCTAATGCTTTCAAGCAGAAAGGGAACCTTCAAGACGCAATCAATGCGAACTCAATCAACGGCACTCATTTCTCCGAGAAAGAGATGCTCCGTCTCTTCAAGGGTACATGCGAAGCAATACGGGCCATGCACGATTATCAAGCTCCCTTAGCATCGCGCTCTGATCCAAACCCGTCCCGCGAGAACCAGTCTTCGGCTGCAACCTCATCATCCGCGAGACCACAGAAGAATATCAAAGCGGATAATGGTCATTCTGACGACGAAGACGAAGATGACGAAATGTTCCCGCATCCCGAGGGCGATGCTGAAGGAGGATATTCGTATCACGGGCCTTCGAGCCGTTCATCATCGGCGCCCCTCATGTCGAAGCAGTCAACCATGGACGATGGGGTCGTTTTCGACGGGGACGAAGAGCTATCTCATATACAGCAGAGTGGTGCAGGAAATGGGGCTGCGGCAGGCCAGAAAGAGCTGGTGCCGTACGCTCATCGTGATTTGAAGCCAGGGTACGCTTATGCTATCATTTTGTGGCTAGTTATGCTGATTGGCCCTTGGGCTCACCCCAATTCAGCAATGTTATGATTGACGACAACGGACGACCAATTTTGATGGATTTTGGAAGCGCTATGAAGGCTCGTGTCAAGATTGAAAACCGTTCACAGGCGTTGCTCCAGCAAGACATTGCTGCAGAGCAGAGCACCATGGCGTATCGAGCCCCTGAACTGTTCGACGTTAAGACTGGCATTACAATCGATGAGAAAGTAGACATTTGGGTACGTTACAGGGTCAAATAATGTCTTGCTTCACCGTACTAAATCTAGGCAGTCATTGGGATGCACCCTCTTTGCTCTCGCTTACTCACACTCCCCATTCGAGAATATTCAAACGACGGAACAGGGTGGGTCAATAGCGATGGCGGTCATGAACGCTCAGTACAAGCACCCGGCGTCGCAATACTCCGAGGGCCTCAAGGAGCTTATAGATAGTATGCTGAAGGTCGATCCTCAGCGACGACCAGACATACATCAGGTGAATATCTTAATGCATATCTGGGAATGTTTGAATACTGATCTTTTCCACCAGGTTATTGTGATGACAGACAAGCTGTTACAGCGTTTGCAGTAGGTAGTGTTGACTATATAAACTCAGTCAGTCAGGATCACTCCAAGCTATCCGCCCTGCAATTTCTCATTGACACTCGTTTGTTATATCTATCATGTAATTATCCATCAACAGCGTCGAGGAGTGGTGTACAGGACTAGACAGCAACTTGATGTCTCACTTTGAGTTCCTTACGTGGTTTCAGAGTCCGTGATTTTCCTCCAAGCTTCATCCCCGCGCCCTTCTTCGTAGAGGACGAAACATGCCCGCTATCAACCGCTATCGTACCCTGTTCAGTATGATCCTTCGCTGCTACGCGCGTCGCAGCAGCCGATCGACGGCCTGAAGACTTTTTGTCGACGAGCTCAGAATTATCTCCGGGAAGCGGCTTGGGAACCCCGTCACTGCTGGTGACCTTCCGCTTTTTCTTGAGAGGTCCTTTGGCCACTGGGCTGGCAGAATTTGATGCGTCTACATTGGAAGCTGCTGATGCTGCCGCCGTTTTGCGCTCGAGCTCCTCTCTACGTTTTCGAGCCTTCTGTGCTGCTTTCTTTTGAGCTTCACGCTTTGCTATCACAGCAGCGAGCTTTTCTTTCTAATATCCTCTCCGCTCAACGTAACCCCAGTCGACAGCAGCGATTGTACTCACTCGTTTTATGGCCCTATTCGAGGACGAAGTATCCTTTGGCTGAACGGCTACAGTGCTCTCCGCGTTCATTGCTCGTATGAGGTCCCTAACATCAGCATCGGGACCTGCCTTCCCCACCAGTTCAATGAACCGTGTGTAGCGACGACTGTGTGCCTGTGTACTATCAATCATTTGGACCTGGAATGCAGGAGCATTGTGTCGCATCGTTAGCTCACCTTCGACGCCTTGTGAACCTCGGACATTGTTTGATTTTTCAACAGTTTTCCTGGGCATAGTATACATGCCTCGGTCCGTGGCTGTAGCGAGACAATGTATACAGGATCCTTCACCGCTTCTGTGACGGACATTGCAGGGACCTCGTCTTCATCGTCGCTCTCCACATCCTCAGACAATCCTGCGTCTCCCTCAGAAAGGCCAGATACAACATCTTGGCCATCTTCGTCCCCACCCGCTTCAATATCGCCTTGAGGCTCTCCGTCCGATGTGCCCTCCTCTTCAGAACTCGAGTCGCTCTCATCCGAGTCTGTGTCTTGTAATCCTAAAACCTCCTTCAAGTCGCCGTCGATACCGAGTTCTTCCTCTCTTTTTTGCCTGCGTTGTCTTTTCTGTACGCGTTTGAACATGTCGAGTCGAGAAATTGGTAGTCAGACAAGTTGAGACTGAGTTGTATCGCGATCGACGACCGAGGATAAGTTATGCGCGTTGGCGTCTACGATTAAATACTACAGACTCTGACCGTGACCTGGCTATCCAGCTACGTCTCTGTTGTCCGCCAACTCGACACCTGCCGACCGTGAAGTGGGATGCACCGTCGTGGTCTACGATGCCTCATTGACGTGCACTCTGTCAGCCGTGCGTGCTCGCCCCGGTATCATACTGCTGTCCAGAACCCGCGCAGTTCTGTTCCTCCTTCCGACTTTCCTACGGAGAGGAAGGTGACCCCATCTCCTTCCGTCGCGCGACATGCAACGAAACGCGACAAAGACCGTTCGGGAAAGCGACGACACAACGTCGATCCTGTAGCGTTCACCCAGGAGCTATTGGAAGTGGCCGCCAAAAATCCCCGTAGTTTCCATAGGGAACCCAAGCGTGGCGAAAACGTAGCAACTCCAAAGCTGGCCGCTCATCACGTTCAATCTGAGGAAGTTCGGGAATTTCTAGCAGAGGACTCGGCTGCAGCTGCGGACGGGGACGATGACCACTTGAACTTGAACCATGTTCAACCTGGCGTTTTTGTGGAACTACGAAGGTATGCTGCAATCTCTTTGGCCTCTCGTCCTCATGTTTGATTTCTGTGTCTTTAGAAACGCTGTGGAGATGCATGGTGTCGTTCTCGGCATGTTTGTCGACCGTGGCATGCACATCATAGCCACATTAACCTCTAGCGGAGAGGTGTTGGCGCACCGCGCTGCAGACATTATGTTCCAGATCCCTGGCTTCGCAGATGAAGCCGCAGTCACCCGCTGCGGAATTGCACTCCCGACTGATAGGCCGCTTGATGAGCACGAAAACGCTGCACGCGTCGAAATTCTCAAGAACTTAGCCGTACTAGAGAGGAGGCTTGAAGCTGTCACCCATGATACTGCGCTCCTTTGCTCGCGTGCCTTGCGGGATTTGCGACCATCTGATCCCCACGAGTGGTCAACGACATCCGTCGCTGATCTCGCTACCCTTATCAGTGGTGGTCAAACGCCGTCTGTTCTGACCATGCTGGCCGTTCACAAGTACCTGATGCGGAGTCACAGGGAATATGTCTCCCCAGGCTTGTCCGCTCTCGTCTCGCAGGCATTCTGGGTACGCCCAACTGCTGTGCTCGCCAATCTCAACTACGTGGAAGACTTAGTTGCCAGGCGCGACCCTCTACTTCTCTCTTTCCTAGAAAAGGCCAGACAAATTATTTCCAGCCGTTCCTCCTTACTGCCCAGATCATCCGAATTCGTTGCTATGCCACACCCGACGATCACGTTCACAGAGGATGATCAGGCCATCATCCAGTTCTTGCAGAACTATCTACGGGCGCGGCGGTCTACTCAGAAAGATCCCTACCAGACATCGGTCGTCATCATGATGCGATTGCTGGGCTTGTATCCGAACGAGATTTTGAAGGGCGAGCTAGTACACAGGTTCCTGGTGGACATTGGCGTTCTTTCTCCTTGGACTGAGCTTGATACAATTGGCGCAAACCTTGAGGCAAAGCCAATTGTCAAGCGCGCTCCGGAAACGGCGATTACGGTACCCCACTCGCCTGGTCTCAACGAGTTTTATCCTGAGGACATTGTTGCTGATTTGCGACATGATTTCGGAGATTTGCCCGTTTACGTTATCGATGATGTCCGCGCCGAAGAGTTGGATGATGGAATTTCGATCGAGCGAGTCGCAGGGGCAGAAACTCACTACTGGGTTCATGTGCATGTCGCCGATCCCACGTCACTGCTGCATCCCAAACACGCTGTTTCAAAGCGAGCTAGGGACATCGTCAACTCCCGCTACTTCATAACCGGTACCGAGCCAATGTTACCGCAGTCTACAGTGTACGGCGGACTGAGTCTCGGTTCTGGAGGAACCTCACAAAAAGCTATGACTTTCAGCTTCAAATTGAATGAGTCTGGAGAGCTTGTGGACTATGCTGTCCGACCAAGCATCATCCGCAATAGGCTCGTCCTCACCTACAATCAAGTCGATGAAGCTTTGGGCTTTGATTCTCAGCACCTTCGTTATCCTTTTGGACAGCCGCAGACACCCTCTGTTGCTCGTTCATCAGCTAGACTGGAAGCACGTCACCTGGAGGATTTTCGCGCACTCGACGAAGTTCGCCAAAGACTTACCCAATGGACGATGCGTCAAAACACGGTTGCCTTTCATCGCAGCGATGCTTACTTATTCCTCATGAACACCTCTTTCCCGGATGTTCCGGATCGTAGCCGTCCTTACCTCTATCAGGGCGATCCGCAAATCACGTACGCTGTGAGTACAAAGGAGCTGACAAGGTCACGCCGAATGGTCGCGGAGGCCATGAAAGGAGCTGGACGCGTCGCATCGCTATTTTTCAGAGATCGTGATGTTCCTGCTTTGCGTCGCGCTGTTCCACCGCTGGCCACCAGTTCGGAGCAGGTTCTGACAGACCTTTTGGAGAAACGAAACGAGTTCGGAGACGTTGAAGCCAAAGAGATGTACAAAGCCAAAGCCGTGTTTCTACCCGGTTCTTACAGCTTGGAGCCGAAAGGACATTGGCAGCTGGGTATACCCGAGGGCGAAGGCTACGTTCGCGTCACCTCTCCCCTGCGTCGGTTTTCAGACATGCTTCACCACTGGCAGATCAAGTACGCTCTGTTGGGACAGAAAGAGCATTGCTTCAGTCGGCAGTGGTTGACCGTCTTTGGGACCGAATTGGGTCTCAGGGAAAGGGAGAACTTGAAAAGAGAGGATAATCACCTCATGTTCTGGGCACTTCGCTTCATAGAACAATTCGGCAAAAATCCTCACCTCATCAACGGGCGGAACCCTCTGGACGACCTCGAAGCTGTTTCCATAGGACCAAGCAAAATCGACAGACTTAGCGGTAGTGTTCGATGTCGAATATGGATCGAGTCCCTTGCTCTCGTGGCTACTGTAGTCGACGCGCCACCCGACTTGGATACTGGGAGTGAATTCAAAGTCAAGTACGACAGCGTGCGTTACGGCACGCAGCCCATGCTTATTGCCAAGTTGACTTAGCACGCGGTTGACTGACGGCTAGATTTCCACGTCGTCTAAATTTCCACGCAATACTTGCACAACATTCCTGTAATAGTAATATACATACATCGTCCCCTAATTACTAATGAGAACTCTCTCCGTTCACTCGTACACTATCGCAGTCAGCACTGTCACAATATTACAGATCAATCATCGACTCCTAGCATCGCTTCTCGCTTAGCCCGCCGGAGTGCTGCTCTTTCCCCATCGTCCATAGCGTACCAGCCTTCGACACTCTCTTCCAGTTCCATCTCCCATTTTTCCTCCATCTCTAGCTGCTTCTTCGTCTTTTTCGGCGGTGGAGGACGAGGTGGCGGAGGTGGTGGCGTGCGCCTGTTTGCATGAAGAGGTGCAATCCGCTTCAGCATGGTCTTGGAGGACTTGGCGAACGGCGAGTAACTTGCGCGTGGTGCAGCAAACGGTGAGCCAGGTTTGGAATTGACCCTGCGAATGAGCTCCGACATAGTCGCGTTTGTTTTCGGTATGACTGAGCTAGCCCTCGATAATGTGGGAGCAGCAGATGACGGGGGAGCCCTAGGCGTTGTGATATGTGTCGCTTCGTGCGGGCTACTGGTGGGTTCGATAGCGCCATTTTCCTACAGAGTGGTCAGTATGAGCCTGTCTTAGAGGTTTGCGCAGACCTGCCTTCGAGCTGCTAGCTCTTGTTGAAGCAGGGCGAGATCTTGAGGGTGATTCCATCGACGCGTTGTCCTGGCTGATCCTTTTCCTCGCAACCGCAGAACGTCGCGCCGAACAGTCGCTATCTTCTTCGTCTGATGACAAGACGGCTCGTTTTCTTGCTTTGCCTTTGCCCTTTCTCTGATTACCAGCAGCGGAGGGCTCTTTATACTGCTCCTTTGCATTGTCCGCCATCGTCGCCACTGCTACGATATCTCGACCATCGGCAACATCCTTCTCGACATTGGACACCGATACCACCTGGTCATCTCGTTCATCTTTGTTGAGAGTGGATTTTCGAGGACTCTGTTTCTTTGTTGGTGATACCACGACCTCCATAACCAGCCGTTTCGCCACCTCTTGACCCATACCATGACCCTTCGTAGTAATCGTCGATTCACTCTCCACCTCGGTCAAGGGTTTCTTCTTCTGGTTCTTGCGCTGCGCTTTCAGCTTGGGCTTGTCCCCGTAGTCGCTATCCCCCTCCCCGTCTTCTGTTGCCTTCGTTTTCCGCGCTTTAGACTTTGACTTCGGCACTGCTGTAGTCGACGAAGGCCCTGCTTTAGCTGCAGTCGAATCTGTCTGACGCACAGAGGTCGACGGTTCTACGACAACCGAAGTGTTACCACGAAGTGGCGGCGGAGGCATACGCTTTTGGCTATCCTTCTCTATAGCCCGCGTACTTTCCTCATCGTCAGATAGCGAAGCGACGGGCTTCTTCCGTTTCCTCGATATAACCTGCGGAATCGGAGATGACGGAGGACTACCTGCGAGCCCAGGGTTAAGAGTAGAAGGGACGGAGGATGAGGGTAAAGGCACGTCTGAGGGAAGCAACTGAGAGCTAGGGTGTGCGATGATATCAGACGTTGCAGTCAGTAGAGTGTTCACGGTTGAGTCAGGTGCATCGGACTCATTTGCACGTTTTGGTGATCGATGAGTAGTAGAGGCCATGAGCGAGTCCTTCGTTTTGCCTTTCGCTTTGGACTTTGGTGGGAGAAGTGACAATTCATCCTCAGAGTCTGAAGTTAACTCGATGACTGCAGTAACAACAGGCTTCGCCTTCGACTTGTTCTGTGCTGCCTCAGATGCTTTCGTGCGGGACCGCATCTTGGCACGCTCTGAAATATCTCCAGAAAATGTTAGGATGTCAAGGGGGACTGCGGGCTGTAAACTTCCAGATGTTGTTGCCGTCGACTGAGCTGATTTAGAGGGTTGATGGGGAGTCGTGTCTGGTCGCAAAGGCAAGCCGGGTAGCGAGCTAGCAGTAGGAGCGGCAGCTTGAGGGACAGCGGACGATGCAGTGGCGCTGCCATTGAGGAGAGGCTGGACCTTGAATGCAGGTCTCGGTCTCGGTTTAGGACGACCTTTCACAGGTGCAGCAGCACCAGAAGTGACATTCGAGGCCAAGCCGGAAGAGGGACCAGATGAGGCGCGTAGTATCTCGGTCCCATTTCTGTTGGCGTGAGGAGACGAGAGGGAAGGTGCTGCAGATGAAGACGACTCTGTTGCTTCAGCTAGAATTGCGATGGGAGGAGGAGAGGGAAAAGCGGTTGCATAGAAATGTTGTTTCGTGGCTAGCTCTATGCTCGTATCTGGGGTTTGGACAATTTGAGCTACACGGAGTCAACGGGTCAATTACAGTACGAAGACAAAGGCGAGTTGTTTGCGCACCTGCTACGCTGACGTCGAAAGAGGTATTTACCAGCATGTCCTCGTCCTCACTATCCGCAACGTACTCCTTGTCATTAGAATTGCCAGCCATGTTCGGTGCGAAAGAATGCAGACACGCCGCGCAATGTGTACATGTATGTGGCCGCTGCCCGGGCCAGTGTGACTGCAGGAGACAAACGCGGCTCTAGACGCCGCTGCTCTTACACAATTCACGTGACCGTGTAGCTGAAATGGTCGTCGACGCGTCTACACCCGGAATCGGGGCTGCATTATAAATCACTAGCAATCTCACTATAACACGGTTCCCAGCTCACGATTCAGCAGCAGAAACAGCGATTTTATAATCATGACCACGACATCACAGCTCTTTCCGCTTCCCCACATTGAACCGTCTCCCAAGCGGGTCAGGGTGCTCTTTGGCGGGAAGTACATCGTAGACACAACCTCAGCCAGACTAGTGTGAGTATAGCGAAGGGCACGTTGTGTTCCTGCCGTGCTAACTGCTGGCTGTTGCTCAGCTGGACTAAGCCTTACTACCCTTACTTCTTCTTCAAGTCGGAGGATGTTCCTAAGGAATTTCTCCGTGCCGCCGAGGGACCCCAGTCCGACGAGCACCAGTTGTACGATCTTGTGGTTGGCAACCGCAAGGCAAACGCAGCCGTGTCGAAGTATCTCAAGGGTGACCTCGCCGGACTCCTCAACATCGAGTTTGGCGCGGTAGACGCGTGGTTTGAAGAAGACGAACAAATCTACGTGCACCCCAAGGACCCGTACAAGGTTTGCACCTCTCTGCACGTACGGGTGAATTGATTTATATCGTCACAAAGCAGCGAGTGGACGTATTGCAGTCATCTCGACATGTCCGAGTTGAATTCAACGGACAAGAAATTGCCAACACCAAGCGGCCTCACCTCCTATTCGAAACAAGTTTGCGAGTGCGCACATACATTCCCAAAATTGACTGTCGAATGGATCTTCTTGTACCGACGGAGCTCACGACGCAATGCCCCTACAAAGTAAGTACCATTGACATCAGCTCCAGAGTTACCAACAACTGACCTCTTCACGATAGGGTGTGGCTAACTACTACTCTATTCACCTCCCTGACGGGCAGGTATCAGCGAATACCGTGTGGTGGTACCGTACGCCGCTGCCAGAGTGTATAGAAATAAAGGGCTTGTTAGCTTTCTACGACGAGAAACTCGATATCTACGTCGACGATGTTCTGCAGCCGCGTTAAAGCGTTCCAAATCCAATCGCTTGTTCCTGGCCCATCTGGTATTTCAAAATGCGTGAGCTGTGGCCATGTACATCACTCCCGTGGCGTTGAACAAATCTTGGATCAACGCCCTTTTGCCAAGGGGTACGTCCCGAAACAATTGTTAACCTGCACCGTTCATGCGTCATATCCAATCTTCTCTCTGGTCATACGCGTAAGGCAACGGGCCAAACTTCTAAACATATGTACACACTAACCATTGTAAGCTTTGTCTACGACAGCCAAAAGCACCTCGAAGCCCTCCACCGGCCATAATATGGCTACTCCTTGACACTAGGGTTCAGCCCATGTCCAAAAGCATAGGAGAGGGCCAAATCGCAATCAGAACCAAAGGAAAGCATTGGTATCACTGTCGCGCAGGTATGGCCACATCCTCCTCCTTTGAACCAGCCGGACGGGCTATAAAATCGAGAGATGAATTGCCTCTTGTCTCCTCCCAAACACATCCTACACCTCCTCGCCGTCAGCGTCAAGCTGGGCTACACGTCCATGCCGTCCAATGACGAGCCTGAGAGGCCGGCACATTATCCTAACCCATTGCATCCAACGCCAAAACATATCTCTAATTTCTCCACGTTGAGCGCCCCTTCCTCTCGGCCACGATCACGAACCGTGGTAGCTTCACCCGCCAGTAGGCGATTGTCGGCGACAGCAGATGCCTCTGGGGGGAGGTACCATGCGACAGGCCGTCTAGCAAGCAGTTCAAAGCCAAAGACGCCCTCGAGCTCGACGTGAGCTTCAAAGGTAGGTACATGGGATGAAGGCCACGCTGGGTCGTCCAGGTCTGGTTGAGCCGGTGAGAGACTTTGCTTGGAGTTCGGGTAGGCCACGCTGATGCGAACTTCGTATTTCAGGACAGCCAGTCCCAGCATCTCTTGACCGAGTTGAAGGTGCAATCCTTCGCTTACGTGCGAGACAGCAGATGGCGCGTTGACATTGACTGTTGAGGTGTCGATGTGAACGTGTGCTGGTGAACACGAACACTATTATCGTACAAATATCGCCGGCGGGCCCCTAGTGATCGACATAGATTATCAATCAACTCATGAATCTGAAGATTAAATCATGTACTGTGTATAACGCAATCCACGATCGTTTACGTAGACTTGTGTCCCTCCGGGCGTTCGCTTTCCACCACCACTTCTGCTGAAAGACGCGAAATTTCGGAAAAAGCGGCTTTCAATAAATCCATGTCTGCGTCAAGATTCTCTGCACGGGCTTTCATCTAAAGTTCCAGAAACGTCAGCTTTGAAATTCTGCACGAGCCGCAAAAAACGAGACGTACGGCTGCGATAGTATCGCTTGCTGCAATGAGCTCGTGGTGATGGTTGTACACAAGTGACTGTCGCTCACTATCAAGCTCTCGTATCTCTGCAAACACCAAGCTCAGTCGCAGAAAAACGGGCTAAACATGAACCCTCGGCCGACGTACCCGTCAATAGCTCATTCTCCTTCTTCAGCAGCACAGGCAACGACGACGTCGTGATCAACTGCTCATAGTATGCCTTTGCGTCAAATGCAGCGCTATCTAATCACCAAGCAATTCACGTTTAGCACAAATGAAACACGTCACGCCTTGGAAACACAGGCTGAGCTAAACACGCACCCAAGTTCATAGGATCTACTACTCCTTGCTTTCCCGACCCTTGCGGCGGTGGCGGTCCAACGCCCAGTCCATAGTGCTTTCTCAACAAGTCCCTCGCTCTCGTTTTCTGTCCGCTCATCGGCGGCGGCGTGGCAGACGACGATGGCGGCTGTGGAGTGGCAGACAGTCGTCGGGCTGCTAGCACAGAGGCCGCAGCCGCCGACGGTGGACGTGAACTTGAATTGTTTGCCAGTGGCGACATTGGACGAAGCGGAGATGATGGTGGTCGGTTCAGAAGCGTAGGCGTGTTTTGAGATGGTGAGAGTGGAGGACTGTCAAGTGGGCTTCTGGACATCGTGACGGCGAGCTTGGGATGTGAGAGTGAGGGGAAAGAAAGAGGCTAGGGGGAGGCAGTCGACCTTGAAGAAATAAGTGCTGGGCAGTGGCGTTCTGTTACCTTGTCCTCTTTCTGGGTCAACGTTTCTTTCAGTGGCTGAGCATAATGCAAGCAAGCCTGAACGAGTCGGCGTCTTTCTTGCAGATCAAATCTTCAACGAGGCTTTGTGGCGGCGGGTGTGCTTTATTTGGAAATCATCCCGACTCCCGCCAACAGATCGGCCGACTGCTTGACCTTGAGCTATCAATGGAGGTCCATGTAGGCGTGTACAAGTCCAATCTCTATTATGAGTTGTTTGAGACTGGAAGCTGAGTATGTGCTTATTGTTACTTGAAGAGGCCCATGCGGAATGTCGTTACTGATGTTGTTGTTCACATCGACCACCGTCGCCGTTTACCCAAAAATCTAGCTACAATAATGTCAATCGAGATGCAGTGATATGTGCCAGCATCATCTTCAATACACCAAGCGAACGTCTACCGACTCAAACAGATCTTAGGGGTCGATTCATCTCTTTGCGCTATGGCCCAACACTAAATGCCCTTACTCGATGCACAGCTTGAAAGTCCAAAAAGTTGCGCACACTTGAGTACTTTTCAATTATGAAGCGGAACGTGCTATGTTACAAGGTATAATGGTGACGCTACAGGATCTGCCTGTCCGTCAATTACTGGTACATAACCACAACCGCGCTTTGATGTCTATCTAGTCGACATTTACGCAGGGTAGTTCGCTGCCCTGCCATTCGGCGCATAGTACGCGGTCTTGGGGTACGTCGGCTGCCCGTTCTGGCCGTTGTGCAAAAGCGGCTGTCTGCCGTTGAACGTGTTGAACGTGTTGTACGTGTCGTTGCTTGCCCTGGGCTCGCCACCTTCAATACCAAAGTTGCCTTCGTGTCCCGCGGTCGCTGTTGATACTGGTATACCTTGCTGCTGCATGTTCCTGATCTGTGAGGGTGCAAGCTGGCCACGATGGACACCCTTGGCCATGCGAAGGTCGAAGAAGAACGTGAGAAGGTAGAAGGTGTAGCCAAATGCGATTGTCCACTCGAGAACGGCTAACGTAGAGGGCGATACATCAGCAAGGACGGCAGACAGCGGGAATCAACAAAACAAACCTCCGACATCTGTCGCTTCGAACAGAGCTATAGCGAACGCGATGGCACATAGGATGAGGAGAGTGGCAATGACGCCCTTCATCACGTAGGCAAACTTGAGTTTGCGAAGTTCGGTAAAGTCTTTGGATATCCATCGGTACTGCAAGCGATAGCAACCTCAATTCTCGGACTCTCACTTTCCGTTCATCGAAAATTGATGACATACCTCGATAACGGTGAAAATGGCGCTGAGACCAACACCGACGATGAAAACGAGAAGAAATACGCGATGGAGGCTAGGATGACGTTTGGTGTCAAAAATCGAGAGCAGGATGAGCCCAGCTCCCCCGATGAAGGATCCAAGTATTGCAAGGCACGACAGTACGCGTTCTCGACGGCGCATCTCCGGGATGAGGCTGCAAATCACGCAGTCAATACTGGGGTTCCACACCATGGATAGCTTTAGAGGGGCTTACCGGCCAGAATGCCTCAGCCATCGCTCGACGACCAGGGAAAGGAAGAAGCCGACGCCGGTAATACAACATCCAGTCACGAATAGAGGCTTCAATATGTCTGCGCCAACGTCGGAAATGTAGGCAATGCTGCCATCCTGAGAGACATAATGCGGGCGGCCCTGTGCGAGCCATGTGATGAGCATGGCCAACAAGGTGCCTATTTGCAGTTGTACCGAGGGTAAGAGACACAGCATTGGTGAGAAGCTATGCAACTCTGGACAGCGGCTGTCGAACTCACCGAACCATATCGTCGCTGTCACCAATGGAATCCAGACGTAGAGCCAATGCTGATGAGATCTCGGCATACTTGTTCGGAGCGGGCAAAGGGTGGTGCTACAGGTGCTTGTACAGTAGCTCGTCAATGGCACGAGAAAAGCAGCGGTGATGGCTGACGAGGAAAATGGAGGAGGAGATGTGGAAGGGAGCGGATGGATGCAAACAGGTTAGCCGCAGCTGAGATTTATGAGGGGCGCGCTGCATTTTCTCGGGCCAGGACGAGCTCCACTGGAGTCATGGACGAAAGACAACACAGTGCATACGAACAACCCCACCCATCGTGACGTCACACGCCCAGTCACATAACGCGCTCGGCAATGATCTTGATCACCCCGATAAGATAATACACCTAGTCAAAGTACTTATAGACAATAATAAATGTATGAGCGGCAGCGTACGAGTACAATTGTGTGGAGGTAAAAAGGTGGGCAATACACGATGTTACGCGGAGAACGCACAGGAAGCCGAGAAATTGTTCCGGGAGTCAAGCGTGGAAAGACGGAAAACAAAGAACGCGCGAAAAGAAACATGCGGCCAAGGACTGCGTGGTTATGCTGTAACTTGGACGCCCGTTGATGGAGGTGCTGCTTTCGGTCGTGGGGAGGAAACCTCACCTGCCGCAAGCTTTTTGAAGATCTGTGCACAACACTTATTAGTACACTCGTAAGACTGCAAGAAGAGATAGCGGTGTCGCACCTGTGTGTAGACTTCCGCCGTCTGACCACCGCTCACCGCCCACTTGCCGTTGATCACGACGAAGGGCACACCATTCACTCCTTTCCGTCTTGCGTCTGTCATCATGGTCTCCACCTCCTCCAGCAGCTCATCTGATTCCAAAAATTTGATAGCCTGTGGTAGATACGAGACTCAGATGGTCATATCGCGACGGTAGGGCGAATACACCGACCTCATCTTTACTCAAAACATCCGCTGTAACAGCGGCTTGAGCGAGGATATGTGTATCGCCGATGTTCTCGGATTTCTCAAAGTATGCTTTGAATAACACAACGAGGAGCGCTTGCTGCTTAGTTTGGCCACCGAGTTTCCACGCCTTGAAGAGGAGTCGGTGCGCAAGCGTGGTCTGCGTGATGAGACCATCGAGTATTTTGCTACAAAACAAACGGTGTCATTATCCGAGAACTAGCCAAGACCAAATGAGAGAAAATAATACAAGAATCGGTACGCACACTGTGATACCAAGCTCTTTCCCTCGCGTGGCTGCCATTTCCTCCATCTGCTCTATCTTTTCCGTTCCAAACCTCGAGGCATACCACTCCCGCTTGTCCAAGAACTGGCCGTCCTTCAACGAGGGATATATTCTGTACGGCCGCCATTCAATCTCAACTGTGATCGGGAGGTCGCTGCACATTTCGATTGCTCTCTCCATCTCGCGCTGCCCTATGTAGCACCATGGACATATCTACGACGTTGTCAGTACCTGGTATGAGTAGAGGGCGTCGAACGTACAAGGTCTGAAATCACGAGGAGCTTGATGACTTTTCGGTCTGGCATTGTGGTGGGTAGGAGTGAAAGGTGTGAGAGGAGACGGGTAGTACTAGGGTACAAGATGTTGTGTTGTGTTTCCTGTCGAAAGCTGTGTCGTGTGTGTAAGTCCGACTGTGGTCGGAGAGAGGGGGGAGGAAGAGTTATAAGAGACGAGGGACGAGGGGCGACGGTAGTTGCGCGTGAGGAGGGAAACGAGCTGGATGATTATACACAGTTTACCAATCCTCTGCTGAGCAAACCACAACTCAAATCGCCGGAACGGCGTCGGCACGAGCCGAGTCACGCAGCGTGACTATTGAGTGTCACATCCACCCCTTTGCTTGCTCAGCACTGATCGCAAAAATGATGGCAAACCTCAATTTCTTCTTGGCCGTTGCCATAAAAGGCTTCTCTTCTTCCTTGTATGGTAACCATCGCCGCACGGAGATCTGAGATTGTATACAGTGTGATCGTGCATGGTCCGCACAATGTCATCAACAGTCGGGCTATTTGTAAATAATAGCTGTGTCGCTGACCACTTGTCTTTCCAGCCCTCGCTCTCCTTCCGCCTCATCCATTATCACGACTCCCGTACTTGCTGCACAATACGGGGCTGAACCTCAACTCTCATGGCGTTCTGCACCTACTAGCATCGGCGAGCACCTGCGTGCTTACTTCGCGGTCGTCGCTTTTCGATACGCAGCAGCACTCTACCCCCTGCAGCACTGGCACCCAGCCGCGCACCGACCAACCCAAATTTTGGAGTCAGGGTATGCCTCCAATTCCGAGTCAGAGGAGAATTCTTGGCACAGTTTTTAACCGACAAGTGCCATTACTTACCAAGCCTTAGCAGAAATAACTCAGCCAGTATTTCTGTAGCTTCATTCGACTACTTTCTCACTTCAAACTAACAACGATCCCCACCAGGGAGCCTTGTAGGATATGGACGATCCCTGCCGCACGCTCTTGGCTTCCACCTGCAAAGTCTGGCACTCCCAACGGTTCTCACCAGAATATTATTCCGCAGCATGATATCTGGGAGTATCTGGGCAACAAGTCAGCACTGCGGCATCGGTTGACACATGTTGTGTGCTTGGGCCTCACGCGGGAGAGAGTAACTTGCCGCCACCATCATTTGTATGAGTAAGTGTACACCTTCGGCAATTCAGTGCGCCCTGCATGCTGCTGCTTCGATGTCACTGTATCGGAGGTGTGGCCTAGAGGCCGCGGATAAATAGGCCTTGTCTGCATCTACAACCTCTGACCGCAATCTGGGCCTGCTCTCTGTGTTGCTCTCGTCTGCTGTGTGCTGTGATAGAGACGGGCGCTTGCTTGCAACGATCTAAGTACGCTGGGTGAGTTGCTGTATTTTTGTTTATCAGATTGAGGCCTTGGGCCACGTGCTGACAAGCAGGATGTTGAGAGATCCACTTGGACTTATCCCCCGCTTTGCATTCATATCTTCTAGACCGACCTAGACGGCGGACTTGGAAGGGATCAGCCCAGCGTATGACTTGTCCGGTGGTTAAGCTTCGCCGTATAACATTGCTCTTGTCTAGAACAACACCTAAATGACTTTGCAAGCAGTTTGAGTATGGCTAAGCCTTACCAACTATAAACACTGCGCAAAAACTCAAATCTCGTCCTGATGCATTTTCTGTACCGTTCGATATAGCTGCCAGTGCTGAGTCTGATTTCCATCGCATTTGAGGTAAGCATTGTGATCCCGCCGTTCATACAACTGCGCAACCATTGTAAAAGTATCCCCAACAGTAGTATTAACACTGTTGAGTTGACCAAATAATGTTATTTCTCGGGCGATGAAGCGCGACGGATAGATTTTATTCCTGTGATACTTGCATTACGCATAGTATATGGCATAGTGCAGAACTAGTATTGCTCCGGTTTTCTGAGTTCACGAGCACTTCAAGGGCAATACATGAGCTTCAGTCCCATCAGGAATTCAGTCTAGTGTGTAAGCTTATATAATAATACGTTACGTACCAATTGGTCCAGTACAATGAGATGTAACTGCAATGGACACTGTGCACCTGAGCACCATCTTCTACGCCGTCCACAATGATTTCGCCCGGTAAATGGACGGAACGATTTACCAGTCTATATCTTGACCTATGAAAGATGGATATCGAAGCTTTTACGGCTTGAAGAAGGACACCGTGCGACGATTCTTTATGGAATTTATGACCCACAACGTACCTTTCAATGCTGAATGAGATTTGTGCAATATTGCCTGTTGATCAGTAGGCACTCAAATGGACCTGCACTGAAGCCCAACGGGGAGTAAATGAATTAGCAAGCTTGGATGGCACGATTTGACATGTTGTACATGCTCGGGTTACTCCATGCATACAAGTCGGCCAAACAGCTTTTACAGCCGGACCGATTGCTCATCCAATAGTAGGCCTTGTCTCATCCGTCGTCAGATGTAAGAAGTCAACTATATCAGTTGGATTACTCACATATTGACAGCGAACTTCGCGGACAGATCCATTTGTCCTCACTGGCCTCCTTCGCAGCTGCCCTTGGGTGAAATTGGGTAAGAATAGCCACGGAAGGAGCGCTAGATTTATAAGGCTCACTCAGCAATCTCGATTCGGTGAATACATGAAGCACCCCTGCCGCGCGTGTGGGCGTGCATGTGAGCTTCCTGGATGGTACGAATGGTCGAAAGGGGTCGGAAGAAGCGACGAAGGGTGAGAAAGGAGGTAATGAGCTTGTCTGGGGCGGAATGCTGAATTCTCATTGGCTGTGGTGTGGCTTGGGGAGGAAAGGGACTTGTGACGGAATGAAACAAAATTTGCACTAAAATGCCAGCTGGTGTGAGTCGACACAGCGAAGCTGTAAGCTACTTGTCTTCATCTTACTGTTGAGATGATATTTGATGTTCTCTCCGTACCCCCGCCACACATGTTTATTGCCACCGCTCAACAGCGATGGCATCGTGCTTCTTGCTTTTGCACCCTGCTCAAACGCCAAGAGCTGCTGGAGGACAGCAGCGCAAGCACGGCCGATACCATCGACGTCCGACGAGCTACATAAAAGCTGATGAAATGTGAGATGAGATAGTAGGTAAACGCAACTAAGGGAAGAAGCACCTTAAACGACAAAAATGTCAGGGGGTCTGGGGCTAACCACGAGCAGAATCAGGCCACCGGAGAGATTCATGTGTTTACAGCCTGGTGTTGTACTCGCACACTCGTCGAGGACGCTATCGATTCTCAGGGCGTGACGTGGTCGTGCACCGCGAATGATGTACACGTAGGTCGGCACTTTCAGATACCGGAATGAAAAGTTCAACCTAATTGTAAACACCGTACTATCAGTATTTCACTCGTCACAGAAAGGAAAACACCGGACAAATCAAGTGATAGTTCTTGAGGCCAACCAGGAGTAGCGTTAGCGGTCAGTTGGAAAGTAGTCTCGCACTGGCCTCTGGAGTGCTCTGCTTCCGCCGTCTTATTGCTTCACCGGATTGCCTGGTGCCCTTCGCTCCGTGTTCGCATCTTTCGGAGCATGAAGAGCCAACTTGAGGCATCTCACAAGAAAGACTCGACAACGGTATTCATTCGACCATGAACAGGCTACAGGGCATGGCATAGTCTGCTGCCTAGTCACGGTCCCCGGCCCAGCCACAGTGGACTCGGATATTGTATTCTGTGAAGCCATCAAATCAAATAAGTGAGTGGGATGCTCATACTGCTGGAGAAACTCACCGTATATACTCTGCACCTGCCCCAGGACAATAACAGCTGTAGACACTATGTCCTGACAGCGACGGTGGGACCGCGTTCCGCAGACGAGCGAAGCGCGGGACGCAGCGTGGGAATTCAAGCTCCGCATCTTCATGCCTCAGACGCGGGAGTCGTCCGCGACACCCAACCCGTCGAGATTCCAGCTTTCCCTCTAATTTCCTCCACCTTTCTTCCCTCCTCTCTCACTCTGGCTTTGTCGTCTGAGAGATGACAACGCATGTCATTGCATCCTCCTCAGGTCATCTATCACACACTGGTCCAACCATGAACGGCGTAGTGGGAACTCATTTCAGAGTGGGCAAGAAGATTGGGGAGGGGTCTTTCGGAGTGGTGTTCGAAGGTGCGTTTGTGTTGTTCACTTTATGCCCGTAGGCCAACGGACATCGTCGCTTCTGTACAGGTCTTAACATGATGACTACCCAGCCTGTTGCCATCAAGTTTGTGAGTACCACGTTGGCGCTGACAGTGTGTCGTGCTGAGGCATGTTTCGCCCCGTACAGGAACCAAGGAAGGCTGAGGCTCCCCAATTACGAGACGAGTACAGGTCGTATAGGACACTGAACGGAACTCGTACGTCAATTCTTTTTCTTCTCGTCGACGTCGCTTCTCGTACCCTCCTGTTGATATCGCCCCTTGTACCCTTTATTGGTTCTTGGTCTCACAAATATGCTTTCCCCGCAGTTGGCGTCCCTCAAGTTCAATACTATGGCTCGGAAGGCCTTCACAACATCCTCGTGATCGATCTCCTGGGTCCCAACTTGGAAGACCTCTTTGACATGTGCAATCGCAAGTTCAGCATCAAGACAGTCTGCATGGCGGCTAAACAGATGGCAAGTCATGTCATACTTCCACAAACAATCTGCGCGCATCATTAGCGGAGCAGTAGCATTTGTTAAGCTCGGGCGACGTATTTCACCTGCTGTGCGCTGCACAGCCCCCCGCGTGCCATTGGCGGAGCAATGGTGTAGAGGCGCTAGAGAAAGACGTAAAGAGCGCAATTGGGGGAGTCTTCGCAAACAATGCTTTCGCACCTCCCTTGCATCCGCAGTTCACCCATACCCTTCCCAGTAAATATGTCAAAATGAAGATGCTAATGTTATCTCTTCATTCTACAGATCTCACGCGTGCAAAGCGTGCACGAGAAGTCACTCATTTACCGCGACATCAAGCCCGATAACTTTCTCATCGGTGTCCCTGGTTCGAAGACTGCAAACTTGGTTCATATTATTGGTGAGTCAGAGGGCACAGCTTTCACAGGTTCTGTGCGCAACGCCAGACGCATTACTCCGGTTTACGGCGGAACCGGGCGCACGCTAGAGAATTACCAAGCCCAGCGTAGTCGGTGTAGCGTCACCGCGTCCCGCAGTTTCTTTCATTCTATTGTCGCGCTGGGAGGCATGGCAGAGGCTGTCGGAAGGGGCATCTCATACTTGATATTCCAATCATAACGTCCTTACCAAATCTTACGTCAAACACGCTCATGCTAACAGTGCGTTTTCGTAGATTTCGGCATGGCGAAGTACTATCGCGATCCTAAGACGAAACAACACATACCATATCGTGAACGCAAGTCGCTGTCTGGGACAGCACGATACATGTCCATCAACACCCACCTGGGACGCGAACAATCTCGCAGAGACGATTTGGAGTCACTAGGACATGTCTTCATGTACTTCCTTCGTGGTAGCTTACCGTGGCAGGGCTTGAAGGCTGCTACAAACAAGCAAAAATACGAAAAAATCGGCGAGAAGAAGCAGACTACGCCGATTGACGAGCTCTGTGAGGGTTTCCCTGGTGCGTAACACTCCCATCGCAATGGTGCGGAATCGAAGTATTGACACTCGTACCAGAGGAGTTCAATATTTATATGCATTATGTCCGGAAGCTTGGCTTCGAAGAAACACCCGATTACGATTTTTTGCGCGAACTCTTCGGCAAAGTGCTCAGATCGTTGGGCGAAGAGGATGACGGTGTCTACGATTGGATGCTGCTCAATAACGGTAAAGGTTGGGAGACCCTGCCCGTGAGTGTTCAAATCTCACATGACGATCTGACGACGATGGAACCTGATGCAATGTTTTGGCTTTTCCCAGCCTGTCTCGAAGGACGCGCCTGCACATGTTCCTCGTGAACACCGACGAGACCGCGATCGCGACCACGGCCACCGCCGCTCTAGACAGCCCGTC